>PVIJ01012623.1:0-33358 GCA_004024925.1 Scalopus aquaticus
CCACAGCTGTGTTCCCAAGTCCTGGCCACTGACCTCTCTGGCCGGGAGGATCTTCCCCACCCCTGCGTGTCCCCAGGCTCGGCTGCCAGCTGGCTCTCGGTGGGTGGAAAAAAATCCCCAGCCAGAGGACACAAAGGCCCAGTGGCTGTGTGACCTTGGGCAGCTCTGTGGCCCTCTCTGAGCCTCTGCGCTCATCCCAGTCGGGGCTGAGAAGATGGAGGTGAGAGCTGACTGCAGAGTCTGCTCCTCCCCTCCCCTCTGATGCTCTGAGTCTCCACGGACTCACAGGGCTGGCTGGCAGGGGTGAGCAGCGTGGTTTAGCTCTGTGTGGCGGGTGGGTAAACTGAGGTAGGGAGGAGAAGCAGTGTTTACTCAAGGCTGCCCCGCTGGATCAGATCGGAGGCAGGACTGACCTTGAGTCTGGGTCCTGCAGGGAAGTGAGGGTCGTAGAGAGAAGGGGCTAGGGAAGAGGGCGGGAGAAGGGGAAGGCAGGAGAGACAGACAGACAGACAGAGACAGAGAAGACCAGAGAGGGAGGGGACTGTAAGAGAGAAACAGGCACTGCTGGGGGTGAACTGCACCCCCAGGCTCACAGGTGGGAGCTCTCAAACCCAGCGCTCAGACAATTCGGAGACAGCGCCTTTGCAGAGGCGACCACATTAAAATGAGGTCACAAGGGTGGGCCCGACCCAAGGTGACAGGTGTCCTTACAAAGAGGAAGTGGTGACAGGGCAGATGGCGAGCATCACGGGGAGGAGATGGCGGCCTCAGAGAGACCAGCCCTGCCCACCTTGATCTCGGACTTCCAGTCTCAACACTATGAGAGAATAAACGTCTTTGCCTAAGCCCCCGTGTGGGGCCGCCGGAGCAGACCGCCAGGCCGGCAGGAGAGCAGAAGGCGCCATGACGGTGGGGGCGCAGTGGACAAGGCAGGGGGGGTGGCTGCCTGGCTGCTGTCTCAGCACTGGGGAGCTTCGGCCTGGAGGAAGTGGGGCTGGATGCGCCATCTCTTCTTCCTCCAGCGCCCAATCGGGTCCGGTGCCCACCCTGCTCTGGGCCTGTGATATTTCTGGTGGGGCTCCTTGGAGATGTATATTGGGGAGTCTCCACATAGGCCTGTCTGATGGGAAGACCTGGGAGCTGAGACGGGGCAGGGTCTGCACGGCTGGGGAGGGCTGAACGAGTCCTTGTCAATCCCCTAGACCCCCTTTCCAGATCGATGTCTGGACTCAGAGACTCAGAACCACTGTTTGGGGGCCTCCCTGGTGGCGCAGTGGTTAAGTGCTGCTCTGTGGAGCTGTGGGCAGGCATGAGTTCGTGAGTTCGACGCCTAGCTGGGGAGATTCCCACATGGCGCGGCAGACCTCTCCTGCCTCCCCACTGCTCCCCTCAGCAGTGTGTTTCCGTCGATCTGCCTGTTCTGCTCCCCACTCTGTCTCTGGTGAACCCTCTCTCCACCTCACGCCTCTGGCCTGCACCCCAGCTTGTATGCATGAATAAATAAATCTTGGAAAAAAAAAAAAAGAACCATTGTTTGGACTCAGAGAGGGTCAGACGCGGCTCCCAGAGGAGGGGGCAGTGGAAGCGCTATAAACCAGGTCGGGGCACCTGGGAAGAAAGGCGCTGAGGCCAGTCAGACGACCACATGCTTCATGCTCAGCACCCCCAGGGAGAAGTCCTTCTCCCCACAGCCCTCTCGAGCTCAAACACACTCTATAGCTCCCCACTGCCAGCAGCACCAAGCCCCAGTACCCGGGAGGTTTTGCAATCTGGCTCTCTACTCCTACTTGGCAAAACCTCAGCCCCTAAGGTTCCAGCCGGGAATCTCCATCCCCGTATGGTCTCCAGAACCCACTGGGCATTCCCACCTCCACCCCTTGCATTTGCAGTACCCCGGCCTGGGCGCCTGTCCCTCATCCTTCCCCGAAACATTGACCCTCACGCTGCAGCCTTCCTCACGCCCCAGCCCCCCAGAACATGCCGTGTCTTCCAAGTTTCACTGAAGTTGCACATGCTGTTCCTGTGCCTGGAACAACCTTTTTCCAGATGTGGCTCCCCGCCTCCCCCAGAAAGTCTGTCCTGACACCCTACTCCCTCTCGGCCATGCCACCCTGACCACCTCCCGGCGCTTCCCACGCCCCAGCAGTCATGTTCATTGACTCGCTGACTTGCTAAATGTCTATCTCCCCAGCAGTCTGGGCCCCCGACTTGCTCTGTGACCACGCACCCACGGTGTGTATTTGGGGAATCACATTGAGCAATAAAAGCTGAGTAATTCCGTCTGCCCGAAAAAGGCTGCCACAAATGTTATCAGTGACTAAGAAATTCATTTCATCTGGCAACTTATTAAACACACACAGGAATGATGTAAAAGTTCGCGGAACAGTTCTGACCATCCCATGTCTGAGAGGCGCCAGTGTTTTCTTTCTTATTCCATCCATCCATTCCATTCCATTCTATTACAATATGTTCCATTCCATTCTACCCCATCCCATTCCAAGAAAGTTCTGGTTACAAGCTCCTGATTTCATAATTCACTAGTGGGTTACAATAATACAGCCCAAAGAGAAGGTTCTGGAATTCTCACTGCAGAGGTCACTGGAGCTTTCTGAGCCCTGCCCCCTCTGACACCACTCCAGCTTGATGCTCTACTGTTCTTGTCACTTCTGAGCCCTCCGCCCTCCCTGTTGACCAGGGAGCCAGAGCCAGTCCTGCCTACAAGTAGCCACAGAGAACACACCTGCCCCCTGGCCCCAGAGCCTTCCTGGACTCCTGGGGTCTCATCTGAGTTGGCACTGGGCCCACCTGAGAGGAATGGCCTGGAGGAAAGGGGGAGGGGTGGGAATGCAGGCAGGTGGCAGCCTCAGCAGCCTTTTCCATGGAAAATTCCAGAATGCAGTTCCCACACCAACCCTCCTCCTGGACAACAGAAATCCGAACTGCCACCATTGACCCCCGTGACACGGAGCTGCTGTGCTCCACCCACAACGTCACCGCAATGGGGATGCCATTCCCATCTGACAGGTGACAAAACTGAGGCTCGGTGAAGGGGACTCAGCCGCTCAAAGGGACAGAGGCAGTCAGCCTCGTTCAGCGGACCTACCCTTCCTTCCAAGAGGGGGCCCTCAAGAGCTGTGTCCAGCTCTCACCTTGGCTGGGCTTAGGTCAGATCAGCAGTCACGCCCAGGCCCGGCCACAGTGACAGAAGCAGGGCTGGCGTTGGGTGCCCACCTGCGTGTCCGGGCTCCTGGCTGGGACCCACCGGGATTTTTCCCTTCTGGTCTAGCCTAAGGTCCGGTCTTTGCTCCTCCCCCTTGTGGCCACTCTCTGGGGGCCTGGTCCTCTGCGGGAGACTGGGCTCCAGGACAGGCAGCCCCCAGGCTCACTGGGGCCCTGTTGCGGGGGGCGGGGTGTGTGTGTGGAAATCCTTCCTCCAGGGATTTTCAAGTTCTGTGTGACGGTTCCTGCCTCCCATGGGGTCCCGCTGGGAAAATCAATTCATCAAAGAAATTCCAAGAAGGACAGCTCTGGTCCACACTGGGAGCAGAGGGGCTGGCTCACGTGTGACCTCTGCCCTCCTGCCACTGTCCCCGCTCACCCCGGGAGGGTCACAGGAGTCAGGCGCAGCAGGGTGACAGTTGGGGCACCGCCTACGGGAATCACTGTGGACCAGTCTCCTGTTCAGCCCGGGCAGGGGCGGACTGAAAAACCCTCTAAAAACCCAAAGGCAACCCAGACTCTGGAATCCTGCAGGTGGGGGCTCTGATTCCCCCAGGGATGTCTCGCCCCCCCCCCCATATAGGCATGCTAGAATTATTTGGGGTGATAAATGAGGTGAAGCAGGCAGAGTCTAGCCAATCAACACGACACCCCGGTGACTACAGACGCAGCGGCCCCATCACTTGTGAACTGTGTGATCTTGGGACTTTAACTTGCGGATCAGTTTCCTCACCTGCCAACTGGGGAGGGAGACGGTGCCTACCGCACAGGGTCCTTGGCGAGGACACCCACGCGGTTCGCACTAAGGTGCTTAGTGCGAGGGGCACAGTGAACGCGTAGGAGATACTAGACAGGATTCCCACTCCTACAGGCCGGCAGCCACCCCTGCGCCCGCCCTGGGCCCTTCTTACCCCGGCGGGATGGAGGCGCGGGCGCTCACGGTGGTGCTGCGCTGGGGTCCCGGTCGGTTGAGGTTGTTCTGCCCCGGGGTGGGCGCGCCGCTCGGGGCACTCGGGCTCCGCGGGGGCGCCCCGGTGGGCGGCGCGGGCTCGGCGGGGCCGACGGCGGGAGCAGCCCAGAGCGCGGTGCCCGCGAAGGTGGCGCTGGGGCGCACGGCGAGCGCGCCCGGAGGCCCCCCAGGCGGCGGCGGCAGCGGCGGCGCGGGCGCCGGGGGCGCCTTGCGGCGCTGCGAGGCCAGGATGGCGTTGGAGGCGGCGCGCGTGCTGTTGACCAGCAGGCACTGCTGGCACGAGCAGGGCTGGCCCGAGTTGGCGCCCACGGGCCACGACTGCGACTTGGGGATGGAGCCCACGGTGAGCGGGTAGGCGAGGTCCAGGCGGCGGCGCAGGCGGCGGCGCCGGCGCGTCTGGCGGTTCATCTGCGACATGCTGTTGAAGTAGATGAGGTAGCAGAAGCCCAGCGACGAGAGGTCGAGCCACGGGTGCTGCTTCTCGTAGGCGTTCTGGATGGTGATGCAGATGTCCATGTCGTAGGCCGTCCACGCGCCGCCGTCGTTCTCCCACTCCCACACGATGCCCTTGCCCGGCGCCGACGACGGGTCGTAGAAGTTGCGCCGCACCGGCCGCATGGTGCCTGCGGGGACAAGGGGCGCAGGGTCAGGCCCCGAGGGGTTAACACCCGCGGGAGGGACCCGGACAGGCGGAGGGTCAGCCGGGCAGGGGTGGGCGCGGGAGGGGCAGGAGGCTCAGCCAAGGGCGCCCCAAGATGGCGGCCAGACGCCGGCGCAGGTGAGGCAAGCTCCGCCCACTGCTCGAGGGCCCGGGAGGAGGGGGCGGCCGAGCCCCGGGCGAGGGCAGGGACCCCGAGTGGGTGGCATGCAGGCTCTCCTCCCTTCCTGAGTCCACGCACTCCGTAATTCCTCATCAGCCCATTACTGAGTTTATTAATTGAAGCGCTCGTTCACTCACACATTAATTGTTTCATGGGTTCAGTTATTCGTGCCTTAGTTCACACCTTCATCTCTCCCTCGGTTCATTCATTCAACAAGTCTTCCCTTAGTTCTCTCACCAGTGCCTGCAGTCATCCATAAACGGTTTTTAATTAATTAGCTAATTAATTAATTAGGAGTGAGGAGAGGAGCAAGAATAAAGGTATTAATTAATTAATTAAAAATGAATACCTTTATTTCTTCTTGCTCCTCTCCTCACTGCTTTATTTGTGTAACCCAGTCATTCCTTCTATTACCACCAAGCTATTTAAAAATGTGCACCCGACTCCAGAGTCATCCGTTATCTGCTCTCCTTCCCTACTCTGCCGCCTCCAGCTGGTATATTTGACAGTTTACCTGTTTATCTTGTTTTTTGTCTGTCTCGCCCACTGACTGCCCCTGCCACGAGGCCGGGGCTCTGGCTCATTCACCGCGATAGCCGCAGCGCCTGCGCACAGTAGGTGTTCAATAGATACTTGCTCCGGTATGCGTGGGTGCATTAGTTCAGCTGCTGGCCCGTTTTGGATTGGGCTTTTTAAAGTTCTCCCATGCCTCTTGCTTGTCCTGCACCTGCCCGTCCCTCTACCCACTTGTTGGCTCGTTCATCCACCTGTTGGTTGTTGCTTCTGTGACAGACACCTGCGGCCGCTGCTCTGCGGAGGCCTCATGCTGAGCGCTCAGTAAAAATCAAGATCAGAACCACGCAGTGACCCAGCCAGGCGGGTCTCATGCCCGTGTTTTAGAACAGGGGCGCAGAGGCTGTCTTGCTCACCACCCCTTTGGCTGCATGACCCCCAAGGTTCTAGCCACTCCCCAAGAGCAAGGCTCCAGGCAACTCTGGGTAAAACAGACAACCCACAGCCAAGGTTTCAGGACATCTCAGAGGCTTGGCCAGTTCTGCGTGTGGACGGGGCGGAGAGATGCTTCAGCTGGGCTCGCTGGGCTCCCCAGCAGAAGGTGTGCTGGAGGCTGTGCCCCAGCCTGGGGGAATTCCCTTCCCCCGCCCACCCCCCCAAGATCCGGGCTTGTGATTCCAGCTGCGTCCTAGCCCTGCCCCAGGGAGAGCTAACAGCAGCTCAAGCTCAGCTCTGCCAAGCAAGCTCTCCCCACCCCACACCTGCCCCTGCGAGAGTCCTGTCCGCCCCAGGGATAGCAGCGCCTCCCTGCCAGCTACTGGGGTCCCAGCCCTTCAGACCCAACCCCCAATCTATCAGTAAGTGCAGTCCCCCCCACCTTCAAATACACCCCACTCCTTCCCCACACTGCACTGATTTACTGGTCTAAGCCGTGGGGTCTCATGGGACCTCTCCCGTATGGCCTGTAGCAGTAAACTCCTGCCTGGTGTCTGCTTCCGCCCTTGCCCTCCCCCAGCCAGAAGGAGCCTGTTCAGAGCAAGTCAAATCACATCCTGCTGTTCAAAATCCTCCCGGGGCTCCCTGCTCACCTGGAGTGAAATCCAGCATCCTGACCTGCAAATCTCGTCGTCTACACAGTCCCGCATCGTCTATACAGTCCCCGTGCACGCACTGCGCCCAGCCCCATCACTCCAGACAACCCCGCCCCGGGCCACCTGGAAGTCACTTCGTGCCCCAGAACACAAGACAATAATTAGGTTCTCATAGTCCCGTCCCGCCTTTCTGCCTGGTCTCTGCAAATGTCTCTCTTTGGAGATCTTCTCAGCCCACCTGTCTAAAGTGCCAGCCTCCCGTGCCACCCTCTGCCTGGCTTTAGTTTTCATCTTGGCCTCCTGATGAGGCTAAAGCGTGTGTTACCTGGCAGGTGTAATACCTGGCTGGGGAGGGGGAGGGGGAGGGGCCTGTTTCATTTAACCACCCCTGCGAGCCAAGTCCTGTGCTAGGCAGGGCAGGGTTGAGGTCGGAGGTATAGAGTGAAGTGGTTGAGAGAGACAACTCAGAAGTCTCACAGATCTGTGCAAATTCTGGCTTCACACATAGCCTCCGTGTCTTCATCTGTGAAATGGGAATATTAAAACCTACCCCTGCTGCCCGGTTATTGCGGAACAAAACAAGGTTTTGTATGTCATAAGTGCTTAGGAGAGGGCTTGGCCGTAATAAGCGTTCAATGAAGTTAGCCAAAATCACTACATACATGACCCACATGCACTCTCTCCCAGCCTTTCTTCAACTGGCAAACTCCTATTCATCTGACAAAACCCTCCACATGCTCACCTCTTCCAGGAAGTGCTCTTTCTGTTCTTTGCTAGAACTGACATAGGCAGCTTTTTATTGCAAATCTACCCTTGCACTGTCATTAAATTATTTGCTTTTGTTCTCCATCTCCCTCATCAGTTGGTGACTTTCAAGTAGGCAATGACCAGGTCAGAGCCATGTCTGTGTCCAGCACCAGGCACAGAGCCTGGTGCAAAGAAGGCAGCTGCACCTAAAACTGCAACCTGCTTGGCCACGGTCCGGCCTCAGAGCGGGGTGTGAGAGAGGAGGAGCCAGTCTTGATGCAGAGGGAGTGGAGACTGGAGCAGGAGCCAAAGTGTTCTCGGGGTCCGGGCAAGAGGGTATGGTACTCCAAAGGTCACACTGTTGGCCAGTTTTGCAGCAAAGGGCTCTGGGAGCTTCTTCCAGCCAGGTCAGGGCCAGTCCGCCCAGGCATCCCTCCCTCCAGGGCTCTATTTACCAGGTATCGATTTTCCTGCCTGTTTACTGGTAGTTATTAAAGGTTGCGTCCCTGGAGTCCTTTTCAAACGAGATTGGAACGTGGAGAGCTGGAGTAATTAGGGCAGCGGCCGTCCTGCCTGCTGGGCCCTGCACCCGCAGCGCTGCCGCTGCCCGCCTGGCCGTTTGTCCACCTCTGGCTCCCTCTGGCAGTTGACCAGGCCGAGGGGACCAGCTGGTTCCTTGGTGACTTGCCTGAGCTGCGTCTCGAGATTTCTAAGGGAGCGGCAACAGAAACACTCCTTCTCCTCTCCAGCGGCCTTGGCCTAGATTTTCAGCCAAAACAATGGGTCTAAGAGGGGGCTGGAGGTTCTTCAGCCTGGGAGACGGGAAGGCACTCAGACTGGTGGCCCCGAGATACGGCTGGTCTTTCTCATCAACCCAATCAAGGACATGCTGGCTCTCCCTCCCCGGACTCCAGGGCACCCAGCTGCCCCGGCCACCAGTCTGTGTCCCCATGGCAGCTGGGGACCCGTGTCAAGCACGTGCCATTGCTGTGTCTCCTTTTGCTGTCTGCCCCCCAACCCCCCGCCCCTTTATTGCTTAAGAAGGTTTGGTTGAAAAATTCTGATGTTGTTCCAGCTGAATTAAGGGGATCGGCCAAATGTCAGTGGGAGGGCGGGAAGGGGTGGGGGGGACAAAGCCGGGTGTGGGGCGGCCACAGCCACTGCAGCCAGTGACCGGTTCATGCCTTGGGCAGAGACGATGAGAGGGAGAGATGGAGATAAGGGGGGAGCGGGAGGCACAGACCGCCCGAGAGCCCAAGCTCAAAATGGGACATCTGAGGCAGAGACAAAGAGTTGGAGAGACACGAAAAAACAAGACGCAGAGACCCAGGGGCTGAGAAGTGAGGCTGGGAGACAGGGCTGAAGCGGAGAGGAGACAAAACGAGGCAGCAGCAGCAGTAACAACAGCGCGTTTGGTGAGCGCCCAGGGCCGGGGCTGCAGCTGTGCGCTAGTTCCCTGCACTGACTCACTCTGTTCTCACACAGTTTCTTCCAGGGGCACCAGACTTCGTCTCACTTTACCAAGGAGGCAACTGAGTCCCAGAGAAGTGAAATCTCCGGAGGGTGAGAGCAGAGGGCTCCATTCAGGGAGTAAAGGAAAAGCCCGGGGACTGATTCTCCGGGGCTCAACTCAGCCAAGTGATGATGTAGCCTAGGATGCCTCCAGCGACGGGAAACTCACTCCCTTCGTTTTGCCCTCTGTCGTTTCACGGTGAGAGTTTTCCACCCTGAGAAGTTTTCCACCTTGGGGCCCGTGAAGCTGACGCCACACAAAGAGGAGAGGACCCTGTGCCTCTACCTGCCCCTCAGCCTCCAAAAGTTTCCTCCCTGGGCTGGGCTGGCCCCCCCTGGGGTGGCTTCCCGGAGGGAAGTGATCTCAGTTGGGGGCACCAGATGGGAAGGGGGGCCATGGGAGGCAGTCATGGGACATCCTGTAGGTGGGGGCGCCCCACTGTCCTGTGACTGGGTGGGCCGAGCGTGAGCGGAGAGCCCACTGAGTGCCGGCCCCCCGGGCCCTTTACTAACTCTTCCATCCACCCAGAAGTCACCATCAAAACAATGGGGTTCGGGCCTCCCCGGTGGTGCAGCGGTTAAGCGCTGCGCTGTGGAGCTGTCAGCTGCGGCGACGCGAGTTCAACGCCAGCCGGGGAGATTCCCACATGGTGCAGCAGACCTCTCCTGCCTCGCCCGCTGCTCCCCTCAGCTGTGTGTTTCGGTTGATCTGCCTGTTCTGCTCCCCACTGTTTCTCTGGTGATCCCTCTCACCACCCCACACCTCTGGCTTGCACCCCAGCTTGTATGCATAAATAAAAAAAATCTTCAAAATAAACAATGGGGTTCGCCCTCAGAGAACACACTTCTGAGCCCCAGGCTCGTGTAACCTCGCAAGCCCCAGGAGGCAGGGGTCAGCTCAGGATCACGTCCAAGGCCATCTGCAGCGGGCCTAGTCTGACCCACCCAGCCACCTGGCTGCTGTCACTGCTCTGCTTTGCACCCACAACCCACGTTCCTGAGGCGGAAACTGAGGCACGGGACACGACCGAGGCTCAAGCCTCAGATCTAGAATGGCCACCCCCTCCCTTAACCTGCCCCATCCTTTCTGCGTGGCTGGCTGACAAATGGGCAACAGCAACAGCCGCCCAAGTCATCAAATGCCTCCGGGTGCCAGCAGCCGTGCCCAGGGCTTACGTGCAAGCTCTGGTCCACACTGCAGCCCTAAAGGTTTGAACACTCCTATTAGTCCCGGTAGGCAGATGGGGAAACTGAGGCTCCTTGGGGGCTGAGGGAGTCGTGGGGCCGGGATCCCCACTGCAGCCTGTGGTTCCGGGCACCTGCCCCTCCCACCCCAGATCCACCATTGTTTAGCGTCTGTTTCCCTCCAAACTCTCCCCGGGGACTCGTCAGGCTAAGCCGCAGCCCATTAGCGGTTTCTGCACGTTTGAGGCTGGGCCAGGCTCCCCTGGGTCTGTGGGCAGCCGGGGCTGTGGAGAGAGGCAGGGAGGGGTCCCCAGGCCTGGGCAAGGCTGTGGCTTGCTCGGCGCTCAGAGAGGCTCCCACCTCTGAATGGGCTCCGAAGGGTCCTCTCCCGGGAGGGTGCCCGCAGCTGGCAGCTGGCTAGGCCCCCTGCATGGGGCTCCCCGGTCACCTGGCTTCCAGCTCTGGGGTTCAGATCCCAGGGCACAGCAACAACAGCCAAGATTGGGAGATGCTGGGGATGGGGGGAGGGTGGCGGGCAGCTAGGGAACAGAAGGGGGGTCTCCCCTCTCCTGGACACCTGGGTCCTGGACAACTGACCTGGCCTTCTCCTTCCTCACCCATGAAGTGGGTGTGATAATAGATACGCACAGAGCCTGCTGTGTGCCAGGCACTGCTCTGTATGCTCCACCTCTGCCAGCTCTCAATGCACACAACACTCTAGAGCAGATATTGTTATCATTGCCGTGTCCAAATGCCAAGGCACAGAGAGGTGGAGTGACTTGCCCAAAGTCACACAGCCTCTAACCTATTCAGTCTGGATTTAACCCAGTCAGATTTGAACTCTCTATTTCGACCACCACCACCACATTGGTCAAAGTCACCTTTTGTGCTGCAGTCACCTCTGCCCCTGTCCCAGCGCTCAAGCTTTGTGTTCTGACATGTATGCTCACACTGCGGCCCTTTCACAACCACATCACTTCCCTGCTCAGCACCCATCGACAGCTCTCTAGTGCCTTAGGGATCAGTCTCAGTTCTTTAGCCCGTCTTTGGGGTCCTTCACAAGCTGTCTGCACAGCCTCATACTCAAGCCTCACCCAGCTTCCAGCTATTCTCGGAATAGACCATGCACGGATGCACCTCTATCTTTGCACATGCTGTTCCCTCTGTCTGGAATGTCCTTCCCTGCACCCCACCCCATCTTCCTCACTGCTGAGTTCCTAGTCGATCATCCTGGCTCAGCTCCAGCACAGCCCTCTTAGTCTTCTCTGTCATCCTTAGGGAATCACCCCCTACCTAAGGTATCCACCTTGCACCAGGGGTGCCCCCACTGGAGCATAGCACTCATCACTGTTGAAGCGTCTGTGCTCCCTGAAACCTGAGTGTTTCTCAGAGGTTCAGCTTATTTTCAGTCACTTTTTTTTTAAATAGGAATTTTTAAAGATTTATTTATTTATGCATACAAGCTGGGGTACAGGCCAGAGGTGTGGGGCAGTGAGAGGGTTCACCAGAGACAGAATGGGGAGGAGAACAGGCAGATCGACGGAAATACACTACTGAGGGGAGCAGTGGGCGAGGCAGGAGAGGTCTGCCACACTGTGTGGGAATCTCCCTGGCGGGGAGTCAAACTCGCATCGCTGCTGCCGACAGCTCCACAGCACAGCGCCCAACTGCTGCGCCACCAGGAAGGCCCATTATTTTCAGCCACTTTTGCATCTCTCCACAGCCAGAAGCACAGAGGGCAGGCACTTAAAAAAAAGCTAGCTGAATGAATGAATGAAGGAAGGAAGGAATGAAGGAATGAACGAATGAACTACCGGCCTCATGCACATGAACCTCACCAACTGTTACACGACTAGGTTGGAGATTGCAAATTAGTGGTAGATGTGATTTTGTTTGGTTCACATGCTTACATTAAAGCAGCGGAATGATGAAAATTTAAAAATTGAAGCGGTCATATGTAGTATTTAAAGAAGCAAACAAGCAGATGAACTAAATAAAGCAAAACAAACTATTGGACCAAAAAAATACAAATAAAAACTGGAGTGGCCTCACCCAAGTCTGGATTTCAAAGATGCCTAAATAGCCAAAGATGCGGAAGGACCGGCCTCCTTGACAAGTTAGCTGAAGCAAAAGCACCTCAAGTCATGCTTTCAAGCACTTATTGAGCACCTACTGGTTACCAGGCACTAGAGAACAACACAGCTAAAGGCCTTTGCCTTTCCAGTCATTGCACATACATCTCTGAACTGCCCAGTTCGTGTAAGCATTTGACTTTTCAGCCTCTATCTAGGGGGGAGAAACTGGACCCCAGAGAAAGGGGCTTGGCACAAATCACCGACAAGGTAAAGAGACCCCTTGACTTAATTCCCACAGCACCAGGTGACCAACACCTTGGATGAATGAACCTTTGTTCCCTAGAAGAGAGGAAGCTGGGGCAGACTCCATAATGGTGCAATTTCAGGTAGACTCTAAGCTCCTCTTGGGGAGCTGCGCTTGCAGAGGGAGGGAGGGGGACAAAGGCTGGCACGGCGGTGGCCCAGCCTGTCATCTGAAGAGGTGGCCAGGCTGCGGCCCTGGCAGGACGCTCCTGGTGGCCAGCGCTGCCCGCTTTGATTGTCTCGTCCTTTGTTCCGCATTTCAGCGCCTTCAGCTCCTGGGCCCCACGCCAGACTCCCTCCTGTACCCAGCACTGGCTGCCACTACTGCCCAGACAGGTGGAGGTGGCAGCCTGGAGCAGCTCCAGGAGAACGGGAGGGGGGGGAGGGGCGGAGGCTCTTGGCCAGGATGGCAGAGCAAGGACGCAGCCTCCCGGGACCTGGTGGAGACTCAGCCCCCAGCCTGGCAGGTCCTGGGGCCTCAAGGTCAGGAACGGGCCTATATGGGGGCCGCCTTGGTGCCTGGCGTCCCATCACCTCCGCAGAATAGAAGGGCCTTGCGGGCTGGGGTTTGTGTCTGTCCTGGTCACTGCCCCCTCCCTAGTGCCCAAGACAGCACCTGGCACACAGTAGTGTTCATTTAACTCCTGCTAAATGAATGAATGAATATTGATCACAGTTCCCTGGGACAGCGACACACATTCCAGAGAAGAAAACTGAAGCTCAGAGAGGGAGTGTCGTTTACCCAAGGTCACACAGCAGCCTCCTGCCCCCACAGTTACCAGAGAGCTGCTAGGAAGGGAGCCTGAAGCCTGGGCCTCACCCACTAGGCTCCCCCGTTTCCAGGTTTGGGGTCCCATGTCCTCAGCCAGTACCAGAAAGGGAGCAGGGTCTAGCAGGGGTATCTGTGTCAACTTCGAGGTTGTCCTGGGGGAGAGGTCCCCCCTGGGGTGTGCGGCAAGGGGGAGCCCTGGATGAGGGGGTGGGAGGTGGAAGGGCCCTGGGCACCCTCCGTGCCTTGAGCTCTCCACACTGGGGAGGCGCCTAGGGACCCACTGCTCATGACCTAAATGTGACCGGTCCTGCCCATGGCTGCGCCCCTCTCCTGGCCGCTCCTCATTATCCCCCAGCTGCCTCTGTGACTGCCCCACTGAAGCCCATGACTCCCCCTTCACCCCTTATCACCTTCTTCGCCACCCTTCCCACAGCCCCCGTTGTGCCCCATCGCTGTCCCCTCACTTCCCCCGTGATGGCAGCTACGGCCCTCCCCATCACAGCCCTTTGGATGACGCCCCCTCCACCCTTCTGTAATAGCTCCATCATAACCCCCATCTCCCCTCCCCCTCCCTTCCCGGTCCTCATCACCTTCCCTCTCACCTCTCCCATTGCAACCCCCACACCTCCCCCACCACAGCTACTGCCACCTCCCGAAGCCCTAGGGAGGGTGAGGCTGGGGGTTGGGAGAGTGCAGGAAGGGTAGAGAGGGGAAGGCGGCAGGGGACAAGAGGTGGGCGACAGGGGGTGAGGAGGATCCCCCCACCCCAGCAGGCACGCGCAGCGGTACTGTCCAAGGTGCTGGGCCGTGAGACCTGGAGGCAGGAGGCAGGCTGGCGCTGCAGACCTGGATCTGAACCTCTGACCCATCTCTCCCAGCTTGGGCAGGTGGCGCCCACGCTCTGACCCTGTTTTGCTGTGTGTAACCCAGGGGTGCTGGCTGGCTGGCTGGAGGGCATCCGGGCAGGCTGTGAGGAAGTGCCTGCATCAGCTCCCACCCAGCCACCTAGCCTGCTCCTGCTCTGGCCTCTGAGGACCTAAGATTAATGAGGCTGGTCCTGCAGCAGGGCTCTGGCCCCCTGGGGACCAGCTGCTAAAGGGCAGCAGCTGGCAGCTCAACCCGGCTTGGTGGGTCCCAAGAGGCTTCCTATTGGCCTCCCTTCCTCCCCTCTTCTGTCACCACCTTCCTTTCCCACCCTGGCTTGGGTGTCTGCCTATACTTCTATTCCAGGCCCTTGCTGATGCTGTTCCTTCCACCTAGTAGTGCTCCTCCCATCATTCTACGTCTCCAAACCATACAGATTCTAGGAGGACTCCTCCTCCAGGAAGTCCTCCCTCTCAGATCCCTCAGGCACACTGCCCACCTCACCTCACTGAAGGCAACCTGTGCGTTCCTACGAGGCATTCACATCCTTTTCCTGTTTGAGCCCGAGTGCTATGTGCAAAGTAATATTCATGCTTTTACCTACATTGTCTCAGTGAATCCTCACAACCTACTAGTAGGGACAATCCTTATTCCCATTTTACAGAGCAGGATCTGAGGCTCAGAGAGGTTAAGGGGCTTGCCCATGGTCACACAGCCAGAAAAGGACTGAGCTAGCATTCAGATCTATATTTGCTGGCCTCATGAGTCAGAGGGTTTGACTATTATTCCCATGATCTATATTTGCTTTTGCCTCCTCTGGACTCAGAAACCAATTTGGCAAGGATCTGCTCCTTCTCTCTGAGTCCCCAGGACGCAGTCCAGGGCTGGTACGATGCGGCACCACTGACAATCAAATAAAAGCAGTGATGAATTTTGTGGTCTCTGAAGAGACTCCTGGAGCCAGACAAGTAGCCACAAGCCAAAGGGCGGGGTCTGTGATGGTGGAAGTGTGGGCAGCGTGACCGAGGTAGTGGGGGCCTGGCTGCCTCCACGGAGGGCCCCCACCTCCCCAAACACACACCATCTTCTCACTCCTGGTGTCAGCCCAGCCCCAGGGGCCCGCCAGGCTGGTTAGGAGGGGGGCCCCAGCGGGTCCTGCAACCGGGGAGCTGGCTCTGGAGACTCCGGGGTTGAACGAGCTGTTCCTTCCGCGGTACAGACTCTCACAGCAGCCCTAACACAGCTCTTAAGGGAGAAGGGGGGGGGGGCTGCTCTCAGCCTGGCCCAGACGGTCACCTTGCTCTCCATCTCTTAGACCCGTATGGAGGACTGGGTTCCAGCCTGGGAGTAACTGGCTGTGTGATCCTGAGCAAGTCACTCACCCTCTCTGGGCCTCAGTCGGCACTGAGCTGCCTAGCAGCGTAAATTCTGAGAGTGTTCTCCCTGCTGGTGGCTGCTGCTCCCTCTGGGTGGCCCGCCCAGCCTCCAGCAGCCTGCGTGTGGCCTCAGACAGGACGTTCCCATAAGGAGAAGCGCCACGGATGCATTCGTGTTACCCGGAGAAAGGATAAGGCTTGGGAGATGCTGAAACCAGCCGCCACCTGGCACTCCAGCCGGCAGCTTGGAGCGCCAGGCACAGCCAGGCTCGGGCCCGGGGACGGCAGTTGTGGTTAGTCTGAGCCCGGCCTGCGTCTGCTGTCCCGCCTCCAGAACGGGCACAGGGAAGCCTGTCTCCCCTGCAGTCCAGGGGAGGAGCTGGGGGGACACTGGATGGTAAGAAAATGCCTCGCCTCTAGTCCCTGCCGTGAGCATCCAAGGAAGAATCTGGAAGTGCCCGAGAAGTGATATGGTGTCCCATCTCTCTCCAGCTCTGGGGACAATGTGGCAACCAGGTGAGGCAAAGGCAAGAGTCAAATGACCCCAGGGAAGGTGTGGCCTGGGGGGCAGACAGCAGTCCCCACATCTATTCTCCTCTGCGGGTGGGAGCTGCCCCCTGCCCCCAAGGCCCCCGGGAGCTCCTGGGCCCCTGCTGTGCCTACCTGGGCTACCCCAGCCTTGGCTTCCATTTGTGAGGTCTTGATTTGCTTGTGGTGGGAACAGCTTGAGACAAAGAAAAAGAGGAACACTTTGGGGAAAACAGCCTGTGATGGGGCAAGAAGCACCCCGAAATTGCAGCTCAGAGGCTGGGCAGCGCATACCCCCTTATCCCTTGCCTGCCTCTAGCCCTTCCCCTGGCCTCGGCCTGACCTGGGATATCACTGACATCACGGGGTCCAGGGTCATAGCAGCCCCCCTCCAAGTGGGGTGGCTCCAGTTTCCAGTCCACACTCTCCACACTCTGGGCTTCAAAGAGGACCCCACCCCCTGTGGGGAGCCGCACAAACAGCCCAGCAGGGCAGAGGTGAGGGGGCACCGGCTGAACAAACAGCAGCCCCCATGGGATGGGGCCTGGCCTCTCCCTGGGGACTGAGCTGCACCTGGGCTTCCCCCAGGGCTGCGTGGCCAGCGCCTGGGGCATTTGGTGCCGGTGGTGGGTGTACAAGCGGCTGGGCCGCAGGCACAAACCACACTTGTCTCGCACACGCCTCACACAGGCATTCCTGGTGTGGACAGGTCGAGTGTGCGTGGCTCCAGCACTTTCCCCGTGGGCAGGCTGACAACCTGGCGGGGCGCGGGTCACCCCAACCCACCCACTGCTCTTGCACAGCTCACCAGCTAAGGAGGATTTTTACACTTTATATTTACAATTTTAAGTAGTTGGGGAAAAAAGAATAACTCATGACTCGTGAAAATGCTATGAAATTCAAATCTCAGCCTCACAAGCGTCATTAGAACTCAGCCCCTTCACTCACCGCCTGTGGTCTATGGCTGCTTTCACCATCAGTTACAGCAGAGAGCTCTGGGCCCACAGGGCTAAACAGTTACTCTCTGACCTCAATGCCAGCTCCTCTGTTGAGGGCACTAGTAGGGCTGGGGCACTCTGCTACCTACCCCCATGAAAGTTGAGTTTCAACTGAATTTAACAAGAATTTTACAACTAGAAAATCTACATGCAGCTGTGTTCATTTCAGTACATACAGGCGAGTTCGGGGTTTTTTTGTTTTATATTGTTTTTAGTGTGATGTGTCTTACTTTTTTCAAAATTTGAGATCTGCTACTCATCTCCCTTGAATTAGTACATGGTGGGTGACTGCTCAAGGTTGGTGAGATTAAAATCACTGGCTTGGTTCTCGACATTCATGGGACAACCCTGCTGTAAGGGATATTCTCATGCCCATTCCATAAATGTAGAAACTGAGGCCCGGAGAGGTGAGGACACTGGCCCGAGCTGTCCTTTCTTGCACTGTACTGCTCGGAGCAGAGGGGGATGCAGTATGATGTGTCTGGTGGGGAGCTTCTCGCCCCCTCCCTCCTGCAGTTTCTGGGCATCCAAATCCACTTCCCCCCAGTCCCTCAGATCTCACTGGGGGGTCCTGGCAGGCTCCTGGGAGTCCCATGAGGAATGAGTGTTTTTTCCCTTTTCCGGCAAATAGGCAGGTGTGGAGTGAGCAGCTCCGGGGAGGAGGGTGTAGCTAAAGCTGAGCCTCTGGGGGACCTAGGGAAGCTGAACCATGGAGAGTTAGGAGCCTGCTGAAAGAGTGGGGGGTGGAGGGAGTTTGGAGAGGTAGGAACCCAAGTGGGCATGCTGGGAAGAGAAAAGGGAGGCAAAGTGGTCAACGTGGCCATCTTGGGTAGGGCTGACTCAGCTCGAAGCCCCCCCAAGCTGGGCGCTGGGAGATGTCTACACCCAGCACTGTCCCAGCCTACAGAATGGCAGATGCCAAACTAAGGAGGGCCCCATCTCTTTCCGCATTGGACCCCTGCTTTCCACCAGAGGGCTGGGGATAAACCAGAGTGAACGGGGCGGCGGGAGAAGCCTTGCCCTCCTCAGCTCTCTACCAGGTACTTGTGCTCTCTGGAAGAAGGCACACAGGACTTGATAGGGACTTCCACTCTTAGGATAAACTCCAAAGCCCTTTCGGGACTGTCTAAGCCTGTATGTCAGGTCCCTGCTCCAAATTCATCTTGCACCATCTTCCCTTCGTTCACTGCACCCAAACACAACTGACTTGAACGTACGCTGCTGTTTTCCACCACAGGACCTTTGCACTGTCCATTCCCTCTGTTTGGAACTCTACTCCACCCCCTGGAAGTCTTCAGATCTTGGTTTAAACATCACTTCCTTGAATTAGCCTTCCGTCACCACCCCCAGACCAGGTGTATTTCATGTTCTCAGACATCCAGCTGTTTATATGTGTGGTTATGTGTCTTCCTGCTCCGCAGCTACACCAGGACTCCCGGTGTAGCTTGCGGGGAGGGCTCCACCAAGGCCCGTCTGTCTTGTCCTTTGCAGACTCTTTGCACAGGGTCTGACACACAGCGAGAAGTTAAGAGAAGGTGGTGTGATGGCACACGTGAGTGACCAGCACCTCCCGGGAGTACAGTTAATGCCCGGAGTTATGAAAACATAGATGTACAGAAAAGTGTCATCAACAAACCATTTGTTTCAAATTTGCTCATGTCTCCACCCTTGGCGACGTCTCTGCTGTAGGTGCCAAGCGATAGTCAAGAGCAGAGCTATCCACTAGAACTTTCTGCAACGACGGCCATGTTCTGGATCTGCCCTGTCCAGTGTGGCAGCCAGAAACACAGATGGGTACAGAGTCCTTGAAACCCAGCTAGAGGGACCACGGAACTGAACTGAGCATTTGACTTCAATGTTAACGTCGATGTAAATAGCCACATGCAGCCAGTGGCCACCATGCTGGAGGCACCCCTCTGCAGAGAGGGAGTGTTTGGTCTCCAGTTCTGTCATCCAGGGAGTCCGTGGGCATGCCAAGGATTTTCTGGCAGCTTCTATGAGGCTGGGCCTCAGCGTCCCCCACGGCCCACCACGCTTGTCATAGAGACCACCAGGCAGCGGCGACTCTGCGGAGTGTCCAGAGATTGCCAAGCTCCGGACCAAAACTGCTGAGCATGGACCTCACCATGTCTAACACCATCCTCACAGTCACGAGACCACCGTCATTCCACATATCTCCGCCATCCCATGCCCCCAAGACCACCCCAACACAGCAATCAGCAGCACCCCAACTAATACCGCAGTCAGTACTACCACCGATGTCACCACTGACACTCTCCTCCATCATCACCACCACGCCCCCACCATCAACACCACCGACACCCCAGCCCCTTCTTTAGCACCCCCACACACCACACCAACACCACGGCACTTGGAGTCAGTAGTGGATGCCCGGATGAGCTCTGGCTCTGGGATTTAATGGAAACCCAGCTCTGAGTTTAAAACACTCAGCTGCTGGGAGACTCAGTTTCCTCATCTGTAAAATGGGGCTAGTCATAACCACACAACAATAAGGTGGGTTGCTAGGGACTGTCAGAAAAAAAAATCAAAGGAGGAAAAACCCTTTGGAAAACGCTTTGCATAAGAGAATCGAGTGCCAATGCTTTTCGGGGTTCTGTGCTGAGTGGGCACAATTTTATTTAGTCCTTGCCCATCTGTGGAGACACCGATCTGTCCATTTTACAGATGAGGAAACTGCGTCTCGGAAAAGTGTAGCTTGCTCAGGATCCTACCCCTATGAGAGGCTGGATTGGAACTTGAGCCTCGACCTGGACTAGTCTAGTGGGGGATGGGGGTTAGGGGCAAGGGCGTTGTTGAGGCAGAACCTGCAGTTCTAAGCTCCCTCCTGGTGGGGGGTGGGGAGACTGGGGGTTTCGCACCCCCCACAGGAGGTGGGGTGCGGCGTGGTGAGTGGTGTCTGTGGCTGGCCATCAGGGGGGCAAGGCTGGGGGCGGACAGCCGCTCACCTGTGTCCTGGCGAAACTGGTGCATGGACTGCAGGTCGATGATGTAGGGCACCAGCTGGGCGTCCACCTGCCCCAGGACCACCGAGCCGCGGGCGTCCTCCTTGAGCACGTTCTCGATGTGGTGGCACACGGTGGCGGTGTAGGGCCGCCAGCGGCTGTGCTCGTTCAGCCACTCCCACACCACCACCCGGGCCACGTTCTGCGGTGGGAAGCCCAGCCCGCTCACCGGCATCATCACCCCCTGGCCGGGCCGAGCCATGGCCGCCGCCTCGGGGGCCAGGACCAGCCGGTTACCGGCCCAGCCCCTCCTGGGCCTGGCGGAGGCGGGGAACTTCCTCTCTCCCCCGCGCGGAGAGGCCAGTCGGGCCTCCTTGCTGGGTCTCAGTCTTCTCTCCCGGCCAGAGGCCGCAGTTACGGAGTGCGGGCTGCGGTTCCGTCTTCACCGACCCTCTCCCGGCACAGCTGTCTCCGGTTAAGGGCGCAGTTCTGGGAAGCAGGTGCTTCTCTTCTGACGGGGCAAACGTTGCTCTAAATTCCTGGGTCCCCCGTGGACGTGAGGGAGTCAAGTAGCAGTCCCAGCTCGGCCGCTCTCCAGCCCGCGGTCCTTCTTCCCAGCGGTGCCGGGCCTGTGCCCCGGGCGGCGGCCCCAGCCTGCTGCCCTCTGCGGCGCCCAGCCAGCCCTCTGCGCTCCTGACTGCGTCCTGGACCCTGAGCTGGGCTCCAGCTGGGCGCTCGCCTGGCCTCGGCCCGCTCCCGACGGCTCCTGTTCAAAGGGGCGTCCCAGTCCCCTCAGTCGCCAATCGTCCCTGCTCCACGCGTCCTGGAAAGCCTGGGGAGCTGAAGAACGCCTGGAGGAGGGGTGCGGCGCGTATCCCTGGTCAGCCGCGCGGGCTGCGGCTGCGGAGCTGGGCAGGGGGGGACGAGAGGGGCGGGGGCCCGTGGGCACGCCCCACCCCACTCGTGCTCGAGACCTGCATGGAGACAAGAAGGGGAGAGGGCCCTTTAAGAGGAGAGCGCCGCACCCCCTCCCCCTTCCCGGGAGAGCATTCGGTTGAGAACAATGGGGAACCGATGGGGGTGCAGGCAGGGGGGCTGAAGGGGGTCGCCCTGCCGCGAGCTCTTGGGGCAGGCCTGGAGGGAGGGCCCGGACTGGGGACGCGATTTCCCGAGGCTCCTCACCAGCCCCCTCCTCAGCAACCCCGGCGCATTCCCACCCCGGGCCCGCGCCGCGGCTGGGGGGTGCAGCGCGCAGGGATGAGCCGGGCGAGCAGGGCGCGCGGCACTGCAGGCGCGGCCCAGGGCCCTCGGGGGTCGCGTCACGGGGAGCCCAAGCTGGGAGCTGGATCCTCACTGCCTCCGCCTGGGGGCAACAGTCCCCCTTCCCTGTGCAGGCTCCCCAAAGCGCACGGCACCCACCCCCTCCCAAGGAGTCGGGGGTGGGGTCCCTAAGCACCCCGCTCTCACCGCCTCTCCTCTGCTCCGTTTCTTCTCCGGCTTAAGCTTCAGCGCTGCCGCCTCTCGGGCTCGCGCCAGAGTGGGAGGGAGCCGCGGTCCCGCCTCCGCGCCCTTTCGCTCCCAGGCCCCGCGGCCACCCCGCGCCCGGGAGCTGGTCTCTCCGCGCTCAGACAGGAGACCCCGCCGGCCGACGGGTGCATGAGCAGGCTGCCGGCTGCCGGGATCCCGCGGGTGGGAGGCGGCCGCGGCCCAGCGCAGGGGAGGGAAGGGGGAGGGGGCGGAGAAGGAGGAAGGGGAGGAGACACATTGGCCCTGGCGACGCTGGCTGGCGCGGGCGCTCGAGTCCCGGGCTCCCCAAATCCTTGTCTAGGCCCACCTGGGACCCCACGAGGTCTCCCGACACCGAGCCTGACGCCAGGCATGGGGTGAAGGGTGTGTACAGGTCGCCTGATTGAATCCTAGTCTTTACGTTTCAGTTGTCCAACCCAGAGCCAGCACTCAGTAGGTGCTCAATAAATATTTGAATAAAACCCAGAGATTGTCTAAAGAAAGATCTCAAAGGATTCTGTGGTCGCCTTCTTTTCTCCCCCCCATCATTCTGTTGGGTGAGGAGACTGGCAAGGCCCGTTTCAGAACCAAAGGGAATTAGAGTCTGAAGTCTACACTTGGAAAGACAGAGGCCCAGAGAGGATAAGAAATGGGCCCCAGCCGGCACAGCAGCTTAGAGCAGTGCCCAGCCCAGAGCCCACTCCCCAAAGTGCCCGGCTCCGGGTGAGGGGAACTTGACCGTGTTCTTCCCAAGGAGTTTGGGGCCCGGGGGACCCAGGCCTGGAGGCAGAGATCTTGGAGGAGGGGAAGGGTAGGCCCTTGCCATCTCATGTGCAGATGTCTGCAAATAGTAGGTGCTCAATAATTGCTGGGTGAGGGTTGGCTGGATGGACAGGAGGCAGGGGGTGGCAGCAGCTCAAGTGTTAATGGGGGCTGTTCTTCCCCCTCTCACAGGCTGGATGCACCTGAGGACACACAGCTGGCAGGGGGATGGACCACCCCAGGGCCCGTGGGCGTTTAGATTAGGGAAGATGAAGGAGGAGCGCAAAAACTCCAGCCCGGGGCTGCAGGCGGGGGCCAGCGGCCTGTTTGGGAGGCTGCCCACAGCGGCCCACACTCCCTTTCCTCCTCAGGGCAGATGGTGATAAACTAGGCGAGGTCAGGGACGGCTGCTCAGAGCCTCTTTCCCAGAACTGAGCTCCAGTTCCCGGGCCAGCTGGACCGACCTCCTCTCCCAGCCCCTGCCCTGTCCGCAGCCTGGTGCCTGATGGACCCGTCCAGACTGGGTCACTGACTCTGCTTGCTGGAGCCTGCCACAGACTAAGGAGAGAGGCGCTGAAGAGGACCGATCCAATCGGGTCACTAAGCCTGAGCTCCTTGCATGATAAAGACCTCTGCCCCATCACAGACAATTTTTGTGTCTGTGCATTTTTCCAGGAGGAAGAACGTCAGCTTTCAGCAGGTTCAAAGGAGGCTGTGACCCGAAAGATTCAGAGCAGAGAGTGAACAACCTATTACAGGAGATCTGGGACCCCAGAGTGGGAGACACTGGCTCAGGTCACGAGGGAAGTGAAGCAAGGTGGAAAGAAGAATCCAAGACTCCAGCTAATTAAGGGCTGCCTAAACGGCACCTCCTCTGGGAAGCCTTCCCTGAACTCATCCCGTCTTTGTGCTTCTTTGCCCACACTTTGCTGTGACCCCCTGTATGTCACAACCAGCCACATCAGCGGGATTGTCCCTGCTACAGGGAGACAGCCTCAAATCAGGGCTGTGTCTTATTTGTTGCTGTGTGGTGTGACTTCTACCCACTGAAAAATGGTTGCCGTGTCTTGGCCTGGCGTGTCTTGGCCAGTCACTTACATAATACTACTCTTCACAGCTGCCTCACACGGTAGGTGATGTTGTCCTCATTTTACAGATGGGAAAAACTCCTGAAACTCAAAGAGGTTAAGCAGCGTGCCCGAGTTCTCAGAGGGGGTCAGCGGCAGAGGCGGTACTTGAATCCAGACCCTTTGTGCCTCCCCCTACTCCAGGTGGCCTTGGCAGGTTCAGAGATATGAAAAGTACCTGGGGGGGGTGGTGGCCCTAGGGACGCCTCTCAACTGGGCTGGGACATCGGGAAGCACACAGTTCTGCCCTCGAAGCATCCTGGGAGAAAGGGACTCCACGGAAGGGGAGACCTTTGTCCTCCAAGGAATTCCCCGGTTCTCTGGGGACCCCGACTGGTGGAGAAGCCATTGAACAAAACCGAGCAACTGTGAACTTTGTTTTTTGTTTTTGTTTTTTTGGTTTCCTAGAAAAAGGAGCCGCAGGATGTTCTCATCTGTGTTTTTGCCCTAACCCAGTGACCCTACTAGCTGCGTTCATCAGTGCCATGAAATTAAATGGAGCTGGGAGCAGATTATTCCGCCTCTTGCTAGGTCTCTGACTTACACATCAAATCTGGGACTGAACACACTGATTTAACCCATGTGCGAGGTTCACAGTGATTTTCTCAGCTCTGTGATCACCTGTAATTTTATTTTATTTTTTAAAGATTTATTTATTTATACATACGAGAACTGGGGTGTAGGCCAGAGGTATAGTGTGGTGAGGGGATTCACCAGAGACAGAGTGGGGAGCAGAACAGGCGGATCTGCTGAAGTACACTGCTGAGGGGAGCAGCGGGGAGACAGGAGAGGTCTGCTGCGCCATGTGGGAAGCTCCCTGGCCTGGAATTGAACTTGTGCTGCAGTGGCTGCTGATAGCTTCATAGTGCTGAGACTTAACCCGTTGCACCACCAGTGAGGCCCCTCACCCGTGATTTTAAATTCACCCCATAACTAAGCTTCATCATCTCAGCCATCTGCTGTCCAATTTTCCCCGGGATTCCACGGACGCATCCCCTTGGGCCGGCTCGACTGGGTCTCTATTATCCAGAACATCCTGCCTGGTTTGATCACTGGTCCTGTGGTCAGACATTCATGGGCTTCTCCAAAAGAGGATTCCTAAGAGAAAGTGCAAAGTGGGGAGTGGATGCTGAGCAGGAAGTGGGGGCACCCCAGGCCGGCAGAGAATGGTAGCCCCTTTAGTGAATGCTCTACATTCCTTCCAAGTATGGCTACAGATTTGACAGATGAGGAAACTAAGGCCCAGGGAGATTCGGATGAACCCTAAGCCGCTGAGCTGGAAACCGCAGGGCTGGTGGACCTCGAAGCTCCCGTGCTGGGTCTCTGACCCATTTCCACGGTGGTGCCCTCTTGCCTTTGGGTAGCACAGAGCAGGCGGTCCTTGCCCGCACTACCTCGTCCCCATTCCCTCGGTGATCCGGAGGCCTGCGGGTGTGGGGTGGACACACTCCACACAGGACAAACAACTCTGAGGGCAGGACCCAGAGAAGGAACAGCGGTGGAAGGCAGTGGGGTGCTGCTCTGGGGCTCACCCAGAGCAGAGCAGAGAAAGGGAAGGGGACCCGGGAGCTTTAACTTCCTCCAAGACCCTGGTGCTCTTCTCCCCTCTAGGAACCATCCCTGGTGGCAGGAGGCGGGAAGCGCTCAGTGAAACCGGAGCAGGTGCACATCGCCCCCTGGTGGCTTATTTCCACCATTGCTCTACTATTGGAGTTAATACATTTTTATTTATTATTTTGATTGAAGTAAAAACATAATATAGAAGTTACCGTTTACAAATGTACAGTTCCATTAAGTATATTCACACTGTTGTGCATCCAACTCCAGAGCTCTTCTTTTATTTTAAAGATTTATTTATTTATGCATGCAAGCTGGGGTGTAGGCCAGAGGTGGGGGTGGTGGTGAGAGGATTCACCAGAGACAGAGAGGGGAGTAGAACAGGCAGATTTACTGAAATCCACTGCTAAGGGGAGCAGTGGGCCAGACAGGAGAGGTCTGCTGCGCCATGTGGGACACTCCCTGGCTGGGGATCGAACTCGTGCTACAGTGGCTCTGGATAGCTTCATAGTGCTGCACTTAACCAGTTGTGCCATCAGGGAGGCCCTATCTCTTTATACATATTTTAATCCTTTAAGCTTCCTAACCACCCTCGGAGAGATACACTATCGTTAGCCTCCTTTTACGGGTGAGGAAACCAGGGCACCAAAAGCTCAAGCTGCAGACTCAAGGTCATACGGCTACTGACCGGCGCAGCTGGGCTGATCCATGTCCTGTTCTGCCTTCCTGTGAGCACACAGCTTCAAGCAACTCCTGCTCAAAAAACCCAAATTTCCCCCAAGTAAAAATGAGGGCAGGGGTATTTGCTGAATAAGAGCACAAGCACTGGGCTCTCTGGGTAGGTGCCAAGGCTGTGGGGTTTGCAGGGATTCAGATAAATCCTCACCCACCTGAGTGAGGAGGTGCTGGCTCCCGTACTAGGTGCCGGGACTGACCTGAGATGACCTTGGGCTCCTGGGAACGAGTATTCCAACTCTGGGCTCCCCCAAAAGTCAGGCATTTGCATCAGACAAAACAAGCTTGAATCCTGGCTCTTTTCCTTTTTTTTTTTTTTTTGGTTAAATTTTTTATTTTAAATTAATTTAGGGCTTAGAGAGAAGTTGCCAAGAATGCAGCGAATTCCTGTATACCTTTTCCCAGACTCTGCAAATGTTAACACTTGACCATATTTGCTTTATCTTTCTCTCTCTTGCTCCATGTACATACATACAATCTTTCTAAAAATTTCAGTACTTTCCCAATACAAAGGAATTCCTCTACCAAAATGTGGTCCAATAATCAATATCAGGATATTAAAAAATACATCATCAAATCTACAAACCTTGTGTGGATTTTGACTACTGCTCCTGCAGTATCCTCTATAGATATCAAAAGAAAAAAAGGCAGCATTTAGTAGGGAGGGTAGGTGATCTCAGGTCATCACATCAGCCAGCCTCACCGACTGAGGCAGATGCCTTGAGTGGACTCAGCCAAGATCTGCAGACTGCTCAGCTGACCCATAGATTTATAAGATCTATGAGTTGCCTTGAATCATCACGTTTTGGGTGGATTTTCATGCAGCAGTAGAACTGATAAAGCAGGTAGGGGGCTTTGGGCTGCAAGTAACAGAAAATCCAACGATGGCTTAGACTTTAATTAAGAAGTTCCTAGGTCAGCAGTCCATTAAAGTCATCGTGTTAGGAGTCTCCTGGGAAATGGAACCAATAGTGTGTGTGCGTGTGTGTGTGTGTGTGTGTGTGTGTGTGTGTGTGTGTAGATTTAATTAGCTAATTACTTAATCTGTTTATTTTAAGAAATTGGCTCATGTGATTGTGGAGGCTGGCAAGGGTGAAATCTGCAGGGCAGGCTAAAGACTGAGGAAGGGTTGATATTGCAGCTTAAGTTGGAAGACAGCCTGGAGATGGAATTCCTTCTTCCTTCGCAGAGGTCAGTCTTTTTCTCTTAGGCCTTCAACTGATTAGATGAGACCCACCCTCATCATGGAGGTCAATCTGCATACTTGAAGCCCACCAATAAATTCTTCTAATCCACATCTAAATATACCTTCACAGCAACATGGTATTTAACCAGACATCCGTTCTCTACTCAAGGAACATAAAATTAGCTGTCCTAGCTATCGAGTCTCTTCTAGCCTTCTCTTTTCTCCCCCAGACATGTTGATATTACAACTTTAGCATTGTCACCCCAAGGTCATGAGATGACTGCTGATGGTCCAGAAATCATAGTATCAGACAAGAATGTGAGGAGCAGGAGAGAAAGAAGATAAAAGGAGGTATTTTCCTGGTACATCTGACTCTTAATAGAAAGACAGTCTTCCCAAAATTCCTTAGTAGACTTCCCTTTATGTTTAATTAGCCAGAACTGGGTCACATGCCCACCTTGAGACCAATCATTGGCAAGAGGGTACAGGATGCTGGGATCTATTTAGACCAATCAAGTCCCATCCCCTGAGGTTGGATGGATTATGGGAACAAGGAGAAAGGGGCAGGCAGCCAACAGTGCAGGCATATATTTGATGTTGCTTAAGTGCTTGAGGAACCAACACAGGGATGATTGAGCCTTGACAGGTACAAGGGTTCTGTAAAGGAAGGTTAGCATGGAGAGAGTTGACTTGGGTCTCCTTAGCTTTCAAGGTTGTGCCCTTGATGGTTTACAGGCTATTTGGGGGACTCCATCTGGTCAGGTAGACAGGGTACCCCTGCGATGAGGAAGTCGTCCCCACCAGCTGTTGTCTTCCCCGATGGTTCTGTCTCCTGGCCTGCCAGCCTGGACTCTGGCCAACCAACTGACACCTGGCCAGCCATCTGTTGTTCATCTAGAACCTGAGTCTGCAGGGGGAGGCCAGAGAGGACAGAACAGGAGACCTGGAGCACAGCAGGGAGTGGCAGGAGAGAGGGAGGAGGGACAGCTCTTGACTCCCAAGCTTACAGGCAGTGAAAGAGGTCAAGGAATTGCCAAAATGGACTGAAAATCCAATCCTTATTTATAGGTCACTCTTGAAGCCTTTTCACACTCTTTCTCTTGTTTAAGTCTCCCCACAGCAAGAGAAACAGATATCAATTGCTCATTATTTAGATGACACAACAGAGGCCCAGAAGGAAAAAAGGCCCAAGGCCACTGTATGAGTCTCCTTTGGCTGCTATAACAATTACAATAAACTTGGTGGCTTAAAACAACAGAGACTGACTATTTTACAGTACTGGAGATCAGAACTTCTAGAATCTAGGTGTCGGGGGGCCTGACATCCCACCGTTCACCTTCTGCCAGGTGCTTTGCTGTCTTCTAATTTGGATGTAAATGTGTCGGGGCACCTGACGGCAGGTGCCACAGCAGACACACTGGCATTGCAGTGTCCAAACCCACAGTCTTGCTTCTCACCCACCTGGAGGCTGGTTTTTTTGGGGGGGCGGGGAGGGCAGTCTGCCTGCTTTTAGAGCAGGAGGCCCCAGGGTTCCTGTGGGGAGGAGGGGTGGAGCAGTTTTCTCTGTCTCTCACCAGCAGCTCCTCTGGCCTCAACTTGGAAATGACATATGCCACTGGCTGGAAGGAGGCTGGTGCAGCCCAGGCTGGGATGGTCAGAGCTGGGATGGGGAGGCACCAGGAACAGGCCCGCCAATCAGGGGGGGCTTCAGGGAGGTGGTGACCACCAACTAGAGGCTTAAACTGCAACTTGCCAATGACAGTGATCCTGGGCGTGGCCACAGAAGAAACCTCGTTGGAGGCAAAGGTTTCAACATTTAAAGGGAAAGTGAAGCTGGGTCTAGAGAAAGAAGGAGGCGGCAGAAGTGAGTGCTTCACTGAATAGGTGGTAGACACGAGACTCAAAACGGTGGTTCTTCGCCTGGGGTCTGCAGACTCCTTGAACTTGGGTGGGGGAAATTATTATAATATATAATTATTATAATATAATATATAATATATAATTAATACAATAATCTTCTCATTAACCCTTAAATGTGGGGTTTCTTTTGTGTGACTGTGGCATCACCAGAAATCACTGATTGGGTCACATTTTGCATGTTGGAGCTACTTCAAAAAATATCACTTTTGCACATAAAATGCAAAGAAAAAAATCACTTTAATTCATCCCTGCTTTGAAAACTTAATAGAATGTGACTGGAATCTTCACTTTAACTGGCACCCAAGGGCTGGGTTAATCGTTTCTGTTAAAGTGTACAATTATCCTTAATTACATTCACGATAAGGTGTAGCCCTCACCTCTATTTCCAAACCTTTTTCATAATCATCTTCTGTGTAATACATGGTTACTCCTCAACATTTCTTTTCTGAGACTTTGTTAACCTAAAGATGCAGGAGGCCATTAGTAGGTATGTTTGTTTGGGATCAAAGCCTTACAGTTTGGGGTACACAGATTTAGGTAGAAACCTGAAACTTGTCCTGAGCAAGAGAGACAAGGTGAGGGCTTTTTATGCCAACAAAAGAGAAAGACAAGGTAAACAGTTAAGGAAAAGAGTTAGTAAGTGTTAAAAAACTTAAACCAGTCTTGGAGATCCATAATTAGTTACTGATCCTATTCTTGGGCAAAAAGTACTAGTAGCATCATAGGTTCCTGTGGTCAGGACAAGTTCTTGATTGTCCGATTGTTCGATGTTTTTTTTTTTTTAAGATTTATTATTATTATTATTTTTAGATTTATTTATTTATTTATACATACAAGCTGGGGTACAGGCCAGAGGCGTGGGGCGGCGAGAGTGTTCACCAGAGACAGAGCGGGGAGCAGAACAGTATTTTATTTTTATTTTTAAAGATTTATTTATTTATACATACCAGCTGGGGTACAGGCCAGAGGCGTGGGGCAGTGAGAGGGGTCACCAGAGACAGAGTGGGGAGCAGAACAGGCAGATCGTTGGAAATACACTGCTGACGGGAGCAGCGGGGCGAGGCAGGAGAGGTCTGCTGCACCATGTGGGAATCTCCGCCCCCCCCCCCCCCATCGAACTCTCCTTGCTGCTGCCAGCTGCTTCACAGCGCAGTGCCTAACCACTGCGCCACCAGGGAGGCCCTGTTAGATGGTTTCTTAATTACTTTTTGGCCTGATCCAAAGGTCTTGGCCCCAGACCACTGTTCACGGCTCCTGGGTTCCTCCCTCCTTCTGGCCAAGGTGGACCTTACTGCTACAAGTACTCACAAACAAGCATCCGTTTGCACACCTGCTTTCAGTTCTCTTGGGGCTACCCCCAGAAGTGGGGGTGCTGAGTTACATGGAAATCCTGTGTGCAACGTCTTGAGGAACTGCCAGACTTTCCACAGTGGTTGCCCCCCTTTTACTGCCCCACCTGTGAAGCAGAGTTCTTATTTCTTCACATCCTCTCCAACAGCTGTTACTTTCTATTCAAAAAAAAGGCGGCGCTCCTGATGGGGATGGAAAGTGGTTTCTCATCTAATTCTGATTTGCATTTTTCTAATGATGAGCGAAGCTGAGCACCTGGTCATGTGCTTCTACTTTCTTTGGAGAAATGTCTGTTCACATCCGTTGCCCATTTTTCATTGGCTTTGCTCTTTCTGGCGTCGAGTTGTAGGGGTATATTCTGGTTTTCAACTCTTATCGGAGAGACAGCTTGCCAGTATTTCTTCCCATTCTGTGGATTTTCTTTGCACTTGCATGCAAATGCCCTTGGACACCCCAAACTTTTAAATCTTCATGAAATCTAATTTATCTATATTTTCTTTTGTGGCCTGCACTTTTGGTTTCATTTAAAAAAAAAAAAACCATTGTCAAATCCAAGATCATGCAGATTTCCCCCTACACTCTTATAACAGCTCGGTGGGTGTGGTGTGGGAATTTTAGCTCCGTGTTGAGTTCTTTTTTACATAAAGTTGTCTTTTTTACAACTTCATTCTTTTATGTGAATATCTAGTTTTCTCAGCATCGTTCAATGACCATTTCCCCACAGGCGAGCTTGGCGCCCATTGACCATAGAGGTGAAGGCTTATGCCTGAGCTCTCGACGCTGGTCTGTGGGACTATGTCTACGCATGTGCACATACCACACTGCTGTGATTCTTGTGGCTTTGTACCAGTTTTCAAAACTGGCAAATGTAAATTCTCCAACTCCTCTCTTTTAACGTTTATATTGGTTATTCTGAGTTCCTCCAAATCCCACATGAATTTTAGGATGAGTTTTTCATGTCTGCGAAAATTCCATGGGGATTTTTCCAGGACTATATTCACCCTCAAGATTGCTTTGGGTTGCATTATCATCTTAACAATATTGTGTTGGGACACACAAACACAGTTCCATTTATTTTTGAGGATTCCCCACATTAACCATTTAATAGAGAATTCTTGAAAGTGGGAATGCCTACAGGACTCAGAGACTTGAGTTCCTAGGGGTGAAAGCTAAGGTCAACGAGAAAGATCTGTTTCTTGAATATAGAGCATAGAATGATTTCAGAAATACTACAGCGGACCAATTCAGTAGTTCACCCAGCGCCAGAGGCTGGTGGGAAGCCAAATTAAGAGTTTTTTTCAGAGTCATTTGTTGGTTTTTCCTTCTCTCCTCGTATGAGTAGCTAGAGAAGAGCATGGGAACAACAGATGCCTTCAAGAGGCTTTTTGCAAGGATCACGATTTAAAACGAACCTCCCTCCTTTAAACAGCATGAAGCCCACCTCCCCATCTCCCACTTCGGGCTCGAGCTGGTTGATTCTCTGGACGGCCACAAGGGGGCAGCAAGAGCGCGGCTGCCAAGAGCAGAAAACAGATGCGGCACAGAGTGGGGACAGCGGGGAGAAGGAAGGATGAGGGAGTGAGCAGGAAAACAGCCCGTGTGGATGGCGCCCCAGAGCCACACACGCGGCGGGCTCGGAGCACTGACGACGGGAGGGGAGCTACCTCACTGCAAATGGCTTGACCTGCTTGCAAAGTGAGAATACACCCATTTCATTTAAAATATGGTTTGAAACTCAATCTCTTGCCCCTTCTTTTCATGAGAGGTTGAGGGATGAGGCTGGAAGTTTCAAGCCTTTAATCACATGCTCACCATTTCTGTCTTGGTCTTTCTGGCCTCATCAACCCCTCCCTTCAGACGATCTAAGGGCCCAGACCTACAAAAGGCGCTCCAGTGGGGAATTCCAAGGGTTTTTGAGCCTCCGTGTTAGGAACGAGACAAACACCAGCCATATCTTTATTATAGGACAACTGATATATGCACAGCAATAAAACAGCAAGTGGACATTTGAGGTTAAAATGCTTACACCTTCACTCATAGGAGAAAACCTTCAGATTTGGGGAGAAGATACTTATGGGTGGAGGGGGGTTGGATAGGCTCAGAAGGAAAAGGGTAATACAGATGAGCCCCAGTCCGAGCCTCTGGAGGGTTAGCAGGTCTAGGAGACTTCGGAGAGTTTTGAGGGAGTAAGAAGGGATTGGCTGCCGCTGGCTTAGAACACCGCCCACCCCGCAGGGGCAGAGTTTGTGTGTGGACAGAAAGAGACAACAGGTGGGCGAGGTGGAGGATTAGGGGAGCAAGATTGCAGAATACGGAGCCCAGGGGCAGGCAAAAGGCTGCACGGGGGACTATGGAGAGAGCCTTCTGCTGTGAATGAAGGAAAAAGAACTTAGCAGGAAACATTCGGAATGGTTGGCAGCGCTTGGGCACAGCAAGCTGGGCGGGAGCAAATGCATTTCCCACGAGGTCACCTGCAGAGTGTGAGCTCAACACGGTGAGACTTTGTGAAGGACCTGCCAGTCCTGGCTGAAGAAGAGTCGAAGAAGGAGGGGCAGGGACCAGCCAGGAAGAATGGGCCTGGGTTCCTCTTTACATAGTGAACTGTCTCTTCCAAGGCACCTGCCAGAAACATCTAGAAGAGTCTTCCAGCCGTCTCATTCCAGCATCCTACTTCTGAGCGACACCGTCTCGTTGACAACAGGCTGTATCTGAGCTCCACAACTTCCTGGTGTCTGCACTGTCTGGAGAGAGAGATTCGTGTGCGACCAAGGCATTGATTGCCTAAGCAGCTCACCCTACTGGCTAAAAGATTCAGGAGAAATTTTTAAAAGAACAAGTGCATTTGGGAGAGTAACTATTACCAGAGCCAATTTTTGGTACTTGTTGGTACTTGGCACCACGTGTGTGGTGTTGGGGGGTGCTCTAAAACAGGGGTTCTCACCCCGGGAACCATTTTGCCCCCACGGGACATGAAGCAATGTCTTGAGACATTTTCATTGTCTCAGCTGGGTGGCCTCTCAGCATCCTGCACGCCCGGGACAGCCTCCCACAGCTAAGATGATCTGGCCCCAAATGTCACTAGTTCCGGGGCTGAGAGGCCCAGCTTCCGAAAAGCCTTGAAGGAGAACCAAGTGTAGCTGGTGGCAGGTCCCTCTGCGCTAGGTGTTGGTACCTGGTGTTAGGTACCTGGAGAGCAGTTTTGTCATAGACAAGAAGGCGGGAGGAGGAGCCTGGCCAGGCGGGGCAGACACTTGTGGTTGGCTGACCGACTTTCCTCC
>PVIJ01012623.1:33458-48925 GCA_004024925.1 Scalopus aquaticus
CCAGGTCCTTTTGATTGAGGCTCCACCCTCTTCAGTCCTCACAAAACCGAAAGCAGCGAGGGTGGAGGTCACCGTCCAGGCAGGAAGAACAGAGGCAGAAGGTCCCAGGGGGCACGGACCCCAGATCTTACACCAGCCTGTGCTCTCCAGCCCCACACGCCAACAGCCCCGCCGCGGGGAGAAGTCTGCTCCCCGGAAAGCACAATGGCACGAGGGCATCGTCATGCCCCCCGCCTTGGAACTATGTGCAGTCGGCAGGAAAGAACAACCATTGAAGCACCTGTGAGCTGGGCGTTCTTCACTTTGTGACTGAACGATTTCAAGTTGCTACAGCTGGGGCAGCACTTTGATTTAAACCGTCACGAGTGTCTCCCCAAGACCCCTCTTTCGCATTACTTACTGGCACGTTCCACGGGCGTATTGCATTTCCAGCCCCGTCTTTGAAGCAGAGAAAGGACAGCCATTCCTTAGCCTCCTGTGCCAGCAGACGCCAGCACCAGCGGTTCCCGCCACCCACGTCGCCAGTGGGGTCAGCTGGGTCCAAGATCACGGGCCTAAAGGAGAGGCGACAGGTGTTAGAGGCGTGACGTTCACGACCGTGGCGCCAGCTCGGGGGCCCACTCTACTCTCAGCAAGAAAACAGCACGTCCTTATTCCTTAGTCGTCAGTCTTTCCAACGCACTAATGCAGTTTGAAGGAATTTTCTAGAACCAAATTATATGTGCCAAAAAATGTTCTGAAAGCTGTTACTTATAGCACACCCAGAGGCATAGTGGGGTCAGCCCCTCCAGGTGAGGGCAAATGGGTATATTTCTGCATACAAGAGCTGGGGTGTAGGGCAGAGGTGCGGGGGTGGGGGTGGTGAGAGGATTCCCCAGGGAGAGAGAGAGAGTGGGGAGCAGAACAGGCAGATCTACTGAAATCCACTGCTGAGGGGAACAGCAGGGAGACAGGAGAGGTCTGCTGCGCCATGTGGGTCAGCCCCCTGGCTGGGGATCAAACTCAGTCCCTAGAGGTGACAGGGCTGAGACTTAACCCCCAGGCCACCAGGGAGGCCCCTCGCTTCCCTTTTCTATCTGTAGCTTTTGTCCCCAGCCCGTGGTGCCTAGCAGATACACTGCAATTCCCACATATTCTTGAAGGATAAAGGTTTTGTGGGGCTGAAGGCTGAGAGGGGAGATAATACATCCCTGCAGGATAAATCAGCCACGAATGGTAGTTATTTCTCAGGGGTCCACTCCCCACTTTCACCCCCACACCTGCTAACAAATCCACTTTTCCTCCTGACCCAGAAACACGAAAGCAAGTCAGGGGCCTGACCCCAGGGTCCCTCTCTCTCAATTCCTTCTGGGTGACATGTCTTCCTGCCTCCCAAGGCTGTGGGGGTTCTGTGGGCGAGCACGTCCCTCCCTCAGCTTCACACAGGGATAACGAATCACGCCTCCGGGGAGGAGAATCCAGGTCGGTGACATGGTGAAGAGAAGGGGGCTGGGGCTGGGCGCACCTGGTTTTCTGAATCTGGGCCAGCAGGAAGCTCCTCACAGTCTCATTCTGAAAGTTGTAATTGACCGTCCAGAAGATGCAGAGCTGCTGGTATTTTGTGACCAACTCCAGGACCGTGCGGAAACCTTCAGCGGTGTTAAACTTAGTCTCCCCGCTGCCATGCTCCCAGGCGTAGATGGTGAGCAGCTCCAAGGCGTACTTCGGGGGCAGGGACCCCATTCGCTTCAGCTTCCTCTCACACTGAGGGAAGAGGGGGGATAGGTTCGGGCAGATACGTCCTTGTGCAGTTTCATCACTGTGCAGACATTAGGTCTGGTGTGCTTACACCAACCTCAGGGGCCACAGTGAACAAAACTACACAAGATTAGATCCAGCAAAGGGAAAAGGATGCTGGTGACAGAGGTTAACATAAGAGCGGGAAGCTGGCGCCACATTGCAAGCGCCGTAACCTCACCAACAACAGGAGTTTGGGGACTGTCCTCACAGACGTGACCGGTCGTTGACTGGGGTGCCGTAAGCCAGCATGTGCTGGACTAAAACCTGCTGCTATTGTAGCTGTAGGGCCAAGCATCTCACCCCTATCATTCCTGACTCTCCCAACACCCAGAGTTCACCATGAGGATGGCGGTCGTGCAGTGACTTGCTCGAGGTCATGCCCTCTGTCCCCCTGAGGCTGAGGTAGAGCAAATTCCCTGGACAGGAAACCACAGAACTCTGCCTCCTCCTCGGGCTTCAGAGCTAGACTCAGAAAGGAAATATCTTAGGAAAGATCTGCAAGTGCGCTGCATGTCGGTCATGATGAAGATACTCAGAAACTACCCTGAATGCGGGACAGTGGATAGAAGTGAAGGAAGACAACCAATCCAGGACGTGCTAATCCCCCCGCCCCCAGAAGCCTGGAGCTTCTACCTGCTTCCCGGGAGAGAGCACAGTGCCTGTCCACCGTGGGCCCCGTGCAGCAGACAAGCCATAAAGGCAATGCTGGGCACACTCATGTCAGCTTCACCTGCCATTGAGGGCAGGACACTTGAATTCCTGCAGAATTCTTTGGGTGTTAGAGTAAAGGCAAAGTAAATCTCAAAGAGTAGCTCTAACAATAGGGCACTCTACACCTGTCCCAACCGAATGGGGTTTGTGAGGATAGGGGAGCGGGCACATACTGTAGGGGAACCAGCCCCTGGCATGGGAGGGCATGGCCACGCAGAGCTCTGCACTCGGTAAGTGTTGGTCACAGAACATTGATAAATATAATCCCTGGGGAGCTAGAGCAAGGGCTGGCATACCAGCTTGTACCAGTGCTTCACCAGACGTATCAAATCCTTCAGTTTGGTGGGGCGCTGTATGATAAATTCGCGCTGCAGCTCTGTGAAACAGGTAGAAAATTCACCCCCTGGCACATCTGAGGATTTACACAGGTGAATGAGCTCAGCGTAGATATGAGGGTTGGGTGTCAATGCAGACTCCAGCTGACCTAGCGAGAGGAAGATATTTACATTATGTCTTAGAAAGTAACAGATTTCAAGATATTTCGGACCACTCTCATTTCATTCTGGGATGTTACTTTGAATTCTATCAGTATTTGAAACACTGATAGCTAAATGTTGGGAACATCTCCAGAGTAAGCAATGTTGAAAGATGGATATGGTTACGTCATTGCCGCTGGTATTACTAAAGTATTTTCTAGAACCATACTGTAACATTGACATGTCACTGACAGGTGGTAGCCACCTGTCAATATGGCTATTTGCATTCAAGTTAATTAAAGGGAAGTAAAATTTGAAATTTATTTCTGTCACATTAGCTGCATTTCTAGCTCTCCACAGATACAGTATATCTCCATTTATCACGGAAAGATCTTTTGGATAGAGTTGACCTGGCGTTTGCATACTATGGCCCCCCAGGCTAAATTTGGCCCATTGCTTGTTACTAAATAAAGTTTGTAAATAAAGTTTTTTCAGAACACAGCCATGCCCATTTGTTAATGTATTTTCTGTAGCTGCTTTCAGCTTACATTGGCAGAGTTGAGCAGATGTGACAGAGACTGTGTAGGCCTCAAAGCTGAAAAAAATTGCCATTTTGCCTTTTACCAAAAAGCTTAACCAACCTCCAATCTTACTGGTACTTCCTCTCCCAGAGACAGAACCGTGCAGAGGGAAGGCGTCAGTCTTCTTGATTTGATTTGGAAAATGCCTAAAATAGCCTTGATTTCTCCTAACAGAGCATTATGTAGCTACCACCCACGAACTGAATTTCTATAAGACATATTTGCCTAAGTTTGTAGGTGAACACCCGCTTTTCTGTCTTTGTCTCGGGGTTCTTCTCAGAGTGTGCTCTTCAATTTCCTCCCTTAGTCCTTAAGGCATTTGATGTATAAATGTGGACAGAACTCAGGGTACCCCATTTTTTAATAGATGTTATAATGATACCATAGGAGTGTCAGATGTGGGGGCTGGCCTCGGGATCCTAACATGAGAATGAAAAGCATACAGGTGTCAGGTCACCTGCTGGGGACCCTGGCCCCCCGGCCCCTGGCTAAGTCGCCCCTGCCCATCCCTTTCCTCCTCCAGAAGTGAGGGCCTGGTAGACTTACCTAGCGGGTTAAATGCGGGGAGCACATCGAAGTCAACACTCTCCTTGAGTTCTCTGGATTTCAGAGAAAAGCTCAGCACCCTGGGAAACTCCCATTTTGAAATCTCAAATTTCACTTCAAACTTCTCCTCCTTTTTACAGATTTCCAGCTGTTTATGGATTTCATTGATGATGTCCCTTCTCTGGGGTTTTTGGAAGGCGTAGCCTTTGATGGAACTGGGGAACACCACGAGGTCGGCATCAGAGCCATTTTTCAGAGCTGTGCCTTTGGCCGCGGAGCCGCCCTAGTGGAGAAAGCAAAGCTGAGGTCGGTCAGCATTTCCCAGGCTCAAGCCCCTCACCCTGGTGCTCCGTCCCCCACCCCAAATCCCCAAGTCCTTGCACGGCAGCAGACTTTGCCCTGGGTACCAACCCTCACTCTTGTTGCCCTGGTTACCCCCAGAAATTTCACTCAGCTGCTGCAGAGAGAAGCTGACGCCTGACTACCAGGGCTGGGGGCAAGGACGGGGTCTTCTGTGTGGGAGTCCTCGCCTAACCTCATCGATAGGGTCTTGGAAACTAACTTTAAGCCAAATGACCTAGAACGAAACCAAGACATCGAATAACCAAGTGGTTTTGTTCAGTGTTGGTTGGGGTTTCTTATTTCTCATCGTGTTAAAATGAAATGACGTCGCCCCAAACCGCGTGATTTAAGGGCCTGCCTGTGCGGACCCCCCACGCCTCCTGTTCCGCGCAGTCCATCCGCAGCTGGTCTGCGAGCACTGGTCTCAGGGCCCGAACCCCTTCCGCCCCCTTTGCCCCCAAGCCTCAGATGGAGGTGAGCAGAGGGGCCCAGGAAGCACAGGCCCCCTGCCGTGGGCAGGGGCTGTCTTTACCTTGACGACCTTCAGAACCTTTGTACTTGAACCTTTAAAGCAGTTTTCTTTAAGGAATGTACAGATGATATCAACAGCTTTAAGGATCTGGTCTATGAAGTCCTTGTTGGGTTGGAGAAAGTCCTTGATGTAGCGATCTAGAAGGTGGCCTGGGGTCTCGGAGAGGGCTGCCGGCTGGGGGAGGAGGAAGAGCGAGGGGAGGGGTCCCTGCCTGGCCCTGCGGGCCTCTCCCTTCTACTCCCCACCCCTCCCTACTCCCCACCCCTCCCTACGCCCCACCCCTCCCTACTCTCTGACATCAAGAGCCCAGAAGTCAATATAGGAAGCCAGTGGCCCCTACCAGTGACTAATATGGCACCAGGCCTGAAAGTTGACCCACCATCAGTTACCAGGCTGCGGAGCATCTGAAACTCTTGCAAATTGCAGATGGGAGTGTCATTTGCTGCAGTTATTTGGGGAAACCATTTGGCAATATTTGCCGAAGTTTAAAAAATGCATATTCCATGCATATTCATTATGTTGCACAAATACGCAAAGACTGTATGCGCCGTGTGTGTGTATATACATACATATTCATACACCTTAAAGCCTGCAGTTCCACTCCAGTCTACTTAGCCAAGAGAAGTTAGTGCTCAAGTTCATCCACAAAGTAGGACAATACTGGAGGAACCTGATTCATAATAGACCCACTTCGGAAATGACCCAAATGTCCATCAGCCTTGGAACAGACAAATGCAAGGCATATTAATACAACAGACACCACAAAACAAATGAAAAAACCACATGGACAAAGACCTCAAATACACTGTCGAGCAGCAGATGACAGACATAACTACAAACAGTGTGATTCCATCGATGTTATGTTTAAAAACGTGCAAAACTAATTAAAGGTGATAGATGTGAGGATAGTATTTGTTTGTATTTGTGAGGATAGGCTTGTCACTGGCACATTTGTTTGGGGGGCGCACCACCTAGAAGTGGGTTCAGGCAGCTGTTGGGGATGCAGAAAATGTGCCCATCGACCTGGGTGTTGCTTGAGAAGATATATAAAATGCATTGAGGGCCTCCCTGGTGATGCAAGGGGTTAAGTCTCAGCACTATGACAGCTATCTGCAGCCACTGCAGCACGAGTTCGATCCCCGGGCAGGGAGCTTCCCACATGGCGCAGCAGACCTCTCCTGTCTCCCCGCTGCTCCCCTCAGCAGTGTACTTCAAGTAGATCCGCCTGTTCTGTTTCCTACCCTATCTCTGGTGAAACCTCTCCCTGCTCCCGCTGCCTCCACACCTCTGGCCTGCACCCCAGCTCTTGCATGCATAAATAAATAAATCTTAAAAAAAAAAAAAGAGTGCGTTGAGCTATATCGTTAACCTATTATACCTGGCTGGGTATAAATGATCTCCAGGACAAGGACAGGAGCAACAGCACTAGACTGACAATTTGCAAATTACCTTTTGATGCCACCAGTACTTTATCAAGAGGATGAGGTCCTTCAGCTTTTCGGGACGGTTGTCAAAAAACTTCTGCTGGAGTTTTGTGAAGCAGGCTGCGAACTCCCCAGGGCGGGCTCCCATCTTACACGAGGACCGAATGAGGTCTCTGTAGACCCCGGGGCTCGGCTTGTCACTGGCACCTGGTGTGAAGGAGAAGCCAGAACTTTGGGTGTTCATGTCACCTGGCCATGGGGGGCCAGTCGTGCAGGTGGGCGTGGTTTGCCAGCACGCGCCAGGGGCCCAGCCTGTAAGAGTCTGGGTGTGCTGACATAAAAGCTGAGGGTGGTTTACCCCGTAGGCCTTAGGTGTGGTCAATAACAGGATTGTGTCAGCCTAAGACAGGACCACAGGACCCAGGGTGGGGGTGAAAACCCAATTATAGATGAAAAAGGGGTCAGTAGGGAAAAGATGGCTTTTTAAAAGCATGGTAGACATCTGGAAGAAAATAAAGTTTACGTATTATATGCTATCGACTCTGCTACTGAGCTAGCCCATTGACCGACCTATTTCAAAGTCAAGAGGACAGGCCCCTGGAAGCATGTAAGCCAGGTGTGGACATGGCCTTGGAGGCCGGAATGGAGGCCAGTGGGGTGAAGCAGAGTAGTGGTTCTCAAACTGGGGTGCCTATTGGCTCCTGCTGCTAATCTGGAACACAGCTCAGGAGGCCTCATGCCCGTGAGCCTGGGCCTCTGAGTCCCAGATGATCTCTGTGGAAGATCTGGCCCCCAAGTAGAGAGAACTTGGGCGTCTGTAGTTTTTATTAAGTTCCTCAGGGGATTCTGAGACTCTTTCTGTGGGAGAACAGCTGGTGGGGGTGTAAGGAAAAAAATGAGTTTACAGAATTTAATCAAAGGGCCTCTACCTTTGCTAGCTGAGCTACCTTTGCTAGCGTTTAGAACACATTTAGACAGACAACTGGGATACAGCAGTCATCTTGTCTTTCATTTAGCTGACAAGTATTTGCTGACTTCTTGCTGTCAGCCAGGCGTGGTTCTGGGCGCTTGGTGTGTAGGTAGGTTGAGGGAACATTCTAGCTTCCTCAGTATTGGTCATGATACAGCCAACATTACTCAGTACTTACTCTCTGCCAGGCACAGAGAAACATGTGAGACTCACTGGACGCTTCCGCCATTAGGGTGATTATCACTGCTAATTTATAGACAAGGAAACCGAAATGCCAGAAAATCAGGGAACACAGAAGCGTCCTGCTTTGGTGAAAGGCCCCGGAGAGAAAGCAGTGGGGGCAGATTGCCACGGAAAGAGACGCAAGGCAAGTTAAAGGAAGTCAGCCTGGACCCGGTGCAGGAAAGGGACGCTAATGTCTCCTGTAGAAAACAGCTGGAGATTTCTCGAGTAGGTTACTTTTCTCAGAAAGTGGCCATCCCTGTTCCCTTCTAGAAAAGGAATCTTAGTTTGGAATGTGCCGCTGACTGGTTCTCACACGTCCTTGCATAACCAGATCACCCCAGCAGAGGGCGCTCCAGCCTGGGCTCTGGAGGACAGGTGAGAAGAGGGTTTTCTAATTCTGCATCACACTGTCTCTTCACGTTGCTTTCCCCCTTACTCTCAACATTAAGTTTGTGATATAACTGTACTTGAAAATAAGTTGTTACTGTAGTGAGTCTTATTGATGCAATCATCCATCCATCCATCCATCCATCATCCACCCATTTAACTATCCATCTATCTGCCTGTCCATCCATCTACATATCCAGCCAGCCAGCCAGCCAGCCATCTGTCCAACAACTATTATTGACAATGAACATAGTACTAGAGACTGCAGAAGAAAAAGAACAAGACAGCCATGGTACCTATTACATTAGGCAGAACTGGCAGGTCTCAGTGACAGGTTGCTGGGTGAGGAGATGGGGCGTCAGCCATATGAACCAGATTTAAGTGAGAGATGGGACTGTGGGGACTTCTGCTGAGACAGAGCGCAGGTGGTAGGGAGGCCTTGGGGAGACAGTAGTTGGGTTTGAGGCACCCTTCAAGCTCTGGTAGACAATCACTCATGAAAGGTCCTTGCCTTGACATTGACCTTGTTGGAAGGCAGTCTCCAAGTGCCTGACCTGTCTGAACTTTCCCCAGATTTTGCCCCATCCTCTCCCTCTAACCAACATGGTCTTAATCCTCAAGGGTGGTCCACGGGCCGACATCATCATCATCATGGTGCTGGTTAGAAATAGACTCTTGGGTCCTGCCCCCACTCTGAATCAGCATCTGCATATACAAAGTTCCCAGGTGATTCTTGTGCATGTCACAGTTTGGGAAGCTCTGCTCTAGAGTCTAGAGCAATCCCTCCAAAGTCAATCAGGAGATGAGGGAGAAGTGCAGGGAAAAGAGCAAGCCCAGGGTAGGAGAGGTGAAATCGCTTGAAATCCAGGGGCACCCACTTCGGAAAGCACAGTGGCACTGCTGCCCCAGCCCAAAGGGCCTGCATGGAGGTCCTGCACCCCCTTCTTTGGCTTTGCTCCCCGCCAGCTCTCCACCCCCCTGCACATACCCAGGAGCGCTCACCTAAAGCGTTAAAGGCAGGCAGCACCTCAAGAGTGATCTTCTGGCCTCCTGCGCACAGCTGGAAGGTGAGTCTGTCACTGAGTCTCTGGATCTTCTTGTTGGCGGCCAGCATCCTGGTTAGTGGACATATTTTCAGCTGCTCCTGGATTTTGTTAAGGATTTCATGTTGACTCTTCTTCATATCCTGGTATTGTGTAAAATCACTGACGAAGATGACGATGGTGCCATCGGAGTTGCCCCTCAAGACTGTTTTCCGGCCATAGGAACCACCCTGCCAGCAACAGAGAAGCAGATGTGAGACTCTTGATACCTGGGGTCACAGGGCGCCTGGGGTCACAGGGTGCCTGGGGTCACAGGGCGCCTGGGGTCGCAGGGCACCTGGGGTCGCAGGACACCTGGGGTCACAGGGCGCCTGGGGTCATAGGGCGCCTGGGATCACAGGGCACCTGGGGTCACAGGGCACCTGGGCAGGCAGTAGTCACAAATGAGTCTCAACTCAAGTGAAGGTCACAAATGTCACCACAGCCTTAAACTTGAGTGGCAGGAGTCCACTTATCTACCCGGAGACCGAAATTGGGGTGCTCTTAGCAGCATTTCGCATACAAGTTTCAAACTGGAGGCAACTGAAATGACCATCAACAAGAGCATGGACAAGTGTGGTGTTCACACCACACAATGCCACACAACCAGAGTGTGCTCACACCACAAAATGCTACACAGCCAGGGGCCTCCCTGGTGGCACAGTGGTTAAGCGCTGCGCTGTGGAGCTGTGGGCAGCGCGCAATGCGAGTTCGATGCCCAGCCGGGAGGATACGACATGGTGCAGCAGACCTCTCCTGCCTCGCCCGCTGCTCCCCTCAGCAGTGTATTTCTGATCTGCCTGTTCTGCTCCCTGCTCTGTCTCTGGTGAGCCCTCTCGCCGCCCCATGCCTCTGGCCTGTCCCCCAGCTCGTATGCATAAATAAATAAATATTTAAAAAAAAATGCTACACAGCCAGAATGTGGACAATGCAATGCTACACGAGTGTATTCACACCACACAATGCTACACAACCAGGAAACGATAGACGAGACGAGGGTGTGCATTTCATAAATGCAATGGGTCACACTAAAACCACAAAGTGCATCATTTCATATCTATCGGGAGACCAACCCCTGGCTTACCCGGGACATCCCCAATTTTTGCACTGAAAGCCCCGTGTCCAGAAAGCCCTTCGATTCTGGGGGAACCGGGATAGTTGGTCGCTTTATACTTATATCTAATTTAAAGAACAGGTAAAACGAGTCATCTCCGCTGTTAGTGGCCAGGCGATGGCTGCCTGGGGTCGTGGCAGTGACTGGAGGCGGCCACAGGGGCTCTCCTTGGGGGCCAGGGAATGTTTCGTGTCTCAGTTTGGGTGTGGGGTAAACAATTTGCCCTTCATGGTAACCCACCGGGTGATTTGATTACTTCTGTGCACTTTTCTTTTTGTAGTTTTTACTTTAATCAGAATAATAGGAGAGCCAAGGGGTGCAGAAGTAGGGGTATGAGCTCCCAAGCAGCTTCCTTGGGCCTCAGTGCAGGGTCTGGTGCCAGCTACTAAATAGCTTCCCCAGGCCTGTTTCCTCATCAGTGCTGGGACAGGGGCCACCCGGTGTGGGGGTGTCTTAGGCAAGGGTCTGGGCGGAGGGTTTGTGGAAGGGCAGACACCAGAAAACACAGTGACTGCAAAGAAGTGGGACCCCAGTGCTGGAGAACATGGGGTGAGCGTAGGGAGCTCCATGCCCCTCCCTACCCTAGGGTGCTGGCACCTCCCTGGTGCCCTGGTTTCCCCTAGAATCTTCAATCTCAATCTTGGGATTGTGCACACAGCACCAAACCCTTGTAACTGCTGTTGAGAAGCCACAGAGGAGCCTGGGGGAGTTTTACAAAAATGCTCTAGCCTCAGTTTACTCCTTTGTAATATGCAAAGGATAAAAACCATAATGGTGAGTAATCACAGCCCATCTGTGGAGCACTAACTATGGACCAGGCCCTGTGCTAAGGACATTATATGCCTGTCTCACAGTACTCTGAGGGGGTATTACTCCTCTGCCATTTTATAGATTCAGAGGCTGAGGCACAGAGAGGTTGAGCAACCTGCCCCAGGTCACACAGCAGTCAGGGCAGAACTGGCTCCCCAGTCGGTGCTCCTAAACTCTACCACATCCCATCGTCTGCTCCAGCATGGGGAGGATGAGTGACGCCTCCTATACCCAGGGCCCGCACGCAGTAGGCGCTCTGCACCAAATTGCTCTGCTTTCCAGCAGCCTCGCCGCCTCCTGGGCCCCACTCACTGTGGCTGCATCTCTCTCCAGGCGCAGCTCCTCGGCTTCCTGCAGGAAGGTGCAGAGGGCCCTCAGCAGGTAGCCCATCCTGGCCTCGCAGTCTCTGTCAGGCCTCAGGACAAACTGGATGAACTTATCCAGTTCGTAAGTGGGCATCGGGGCCCCCTCGAGCCCCCAGACTGCCATAGCGCTGCGGGCTGCTGAGTATCAGTGGGTGGCAGAGAAGGAGGAAGAGAATTGAGCAATACCCGAGCTGAGAGCTGGGGAAACTGAAACTCAAGGGCTCCCAGCTGAATTCTTGGGTCCAAGGTTTGGCTGCCTTACCTCTCCCATCCGGCCCTGGACTGATGCCAAGGAGTCCTGGGGTCAGACATGCGGCCTTTGGGCCCGTGCCAGACCCATGTCCTTGAGCACACCAGCCACCCTTTTGTGCCTCGATTTCCCCAGCTGTAGTCAGGACAGCTCCGGGAGGGTTAATATGAAGGCTAAAGGGTCCCGCAATGGGCTTAGTGGGGGCAGGTGTAAGCGTTTTACAGAGGGCAGAGGTCATCCTCGGAGGCGCTTTCCCCTCCCCCAGTTCCTGGTGGGCTGGGAACTCAGAGAGAAGAGGGGGGAGGGGAAGGAGACCCAGAGAGGGCAGTGACTTCTCAGTGACACGCAGCAAGGCTGGCCGGATCCAGTTATGCCAGCGCTTTTCTTCCGGCGTCTGCCTCCCCCTGTCTCGCATTCCCCGGGAAGCTGCTGGGAAAGGGACAGTGACTTTTGATTTGGGGAAGTTCCCCGGTGTCCTTGAAGTATTTTGATGGTGGCTCCCGGCTGGTGGCCCAACACACCTGTCCCCAGGTCACCAGCTCCCTAACTGGGGTCAGGGCCAGCGTGTGTCCACATGACCGGTCCTGGTCTCGTGGCCTCTGTGATCTGCTTCGGGTTCAACCATCAGGGCTACCAGGGAGCCCGGGGCGGTGTCCCCTGAGGAGGAGGCCACCCGAGCCCAGCGAGGCGGGTCTCCCACTGGCATCTTCCGTGGGACGGGGCCTCCCTGCTCTCCCTGGGGACAGCGGCACTGGTGACCTTCCCGGTGCTGGGGAGCCCGCCCACCAGCGTGCCACTTCCCTGCCTCTCACTCCCACCTCCCCGCCATATTGGCATTCGGCTCTTGCTCTACCCATTCTTTCCGGAACATTCCTAGTTGCAGGCTTGTATTTTCTGGGGGCCTTTTCAGGGTGTGAAGCCCCAAATTCCAGAAGAGAACCCCCAGTCAAAAGCCCTTCACCAGCTGATCTTGCACACAGCCTCTAGGCCAGCACCCCAATGCCCATGTCTGCACACGCCCACTGCTTTCTGCTGGGACCCGCTGGCTGCCTCCTACGGCTACTTGGGACTCAGGCCCTCCCCTCCCTACCACCAGAGCCCAGCACGTCCCCAGCTGGGTGGTGTCGGGGCTTAACCCGTCGTGGGCCTAGTGGGCAGGAGGAAAGGCAGGCTCAGGTCTTGCGGGTGTCTCATGGAAGGAGGCCTCAGTAGGGCCTTCACACAGGGGCAGGCACTAGCTTCTAGCATGAGTGGGTGGGCTCCTTCTGTAGCTCTGAGGGTTTGGAGGAACGTGGGGATTGGAGATTTTCAGGGACTAGAGCCCTTCAGCCCCCAGTCTAGGGTCAGAGTCCCACTCTTTCCTAAGTAGGATCTTGACCTTGTTCAGCTGATTCTTTTGAGAAGTATATAACTTTCTTCCACACCCACGATGGCCATATGAAAATGATGGACAATAAGTAGAGTGTTGCAAGAATGTGGAGAAACTGGAAGGCCATGTGTTGCGGGTAGGGGTACAAAGGGCACAGTGAAAAGCAGTGAAGTGGTCTGCAAAAGGTTAGACAGAGAGTTATCATCTGACCTAGCAAGTCCACTCCTAGGTATAGACCCAAGATAAAGGCAATGAAAATACAGATCCACACAAAATCTTGCCCACGTGTTTCTAGCAGCATTATTTACAATTTCCAAAAAGTGGCAATAATCCAAAGGCTGGTCGATGGAGGAATGGATAAGTAGAAAGTAGTTTACCCATGCAGTGGAGTATTACTCAGTCATGAAAAAGGAACAAAGCCCTGACCCCAGCTCTAACATGGATGAACCTTGACAACATGATGCTGAGTGATAGAATCAGACACAAAAATCTCCTTAGTGTGTGATCCCATCACATGAAATGACTTTAACAGGGAAAATAGCTAAGTGGTTGCCAGGGATTAGGGGGAAAAAGGGCTGAAGGGAATGAAGAGACTGCTGATGGGTTTCAGGTTTCTTTTTGGGCTGCTGAAAATGTTCTAGAATGAGCATTGATGGGCCTTGTGGGATGGCTTGTCTTGTGAGCAGATGAAATAGAAACCTTAAGACAGGCTGACAATACTCAAGTGCATCACTCGGAAAGGGTCACGTTCCTGAGTAGGAATTATAGCTCATGAATTATATCTCAATAAGACTTAAAATTTTAAATTAAAAAAAATTGAAAACCACACTTTCTTTGGAATTTTGTGTCTTGCCGTGATCCTGGAGGAGGTGCTCACTTTCTCAGCCCGCAGCCTCACCCCACGCTACCAGGGAGGCCCTCTTCCTTGGTCTCATTTACTTCTTTGCTATTTCCCCTCCTGGAGTTGGCAATAGCCGCCCACTGCAGCCCAACTGGCCAGTGAAGGTGCCGCTGCCTCCCTGCTTGAGCACAGAAGCGTCCCAGCTCGTGGTAACAGTGCTAAGGGCTGGTTCTTCCCCGGGGCTCTTCTTGAAGCAGGAAGCTGCTACGTCTGCTGCTTGCTGGAGTGGGAAGTCCCTTGGTGTGCTGCTTGCCCACAGTAGTAGCTATGGCGACCTCGACCCCCTTTCCAAGCAATAAAGAAAGCCTACGATAGATGGGGTGACAGGCTTCTGCATACAAACTGTATAAAACCTACCATTCCTGCTATTCGGGGCTCAGGCTTTGGGGAGCTATCCCACTGGGCCTGCCGGTGTGACAGCTAAACCTCTCTCTCCAGCTCTCCGAGTGCCGTAACACCCGTGCTTTATTTCCCCAGCTTTTCTTGGCCATGAATTTTTCCACAGGGATTTTAGCATCCCTTCGCCTAGTTCCAGAGGAAAGCACCTGTGGGTGTTTTAGGGCAATCGTGAAAAGGGACAATAAGGGACTTTCACATACACAGCTTAGGGGAGCTGACGTCTAGCTAAGGGGGTGGCTAGACCGGGAGGCCCTAAGTGACAGTGAAGCACCTCTGCCCACTTCAGGGGGGCAGTGTCAAAGATGGAGGGGCTGGCGGGGATCGGCAGCCCAGAGGGTAAGTGCCCCTCCCCCACACCGGGCCGCCTTCGGTCCACCATATCACAGTTACCCGAATCCTCCAGCCATTTCCCGGGGATGCCTGGAGTCCCTGGGGTGGAGATGGGTGTTGCCAAATGGGCACACGGCACCCGCTCCCACTGATACAAAGAGTGTTCAGTGAAGCTCTGTCAGGACAGGTAAGCAGAGCGGACTGCCTGGAGGAGAGGGCAGGGCTGGCAGGTAGGGACAGCAGTTGGGAGAATGGATTGAGGAGGAAAGCAGATGCACTGAATCTCTCTTGCTCACACCCACACAAACATACATGTGCCCCCCCCACACACACACACGGCAGGTGACCCTGAATCTCCCCATGTTGAGGGCTGGTGTCCATATGTCCATCTGTCCATCTGGTGTGACTGCCGATTTTCTGGGCTTCACACAGCAGCCTGGGGGAGGGGTATACAAGATGACGGTTACTCCTAAGCTGGAGAAGCTGAGGCCACATGGAGGTGTGGGGGCACACCAGGGACCATGGCTGGGACCTGCCCTTTTGAGAGGAACCAGGCCCTTCCCTGCTCACACCCTTCCCCTATACCTCCAAAGGGTACCCCCTGTTGCAACACAAGTCTCTCACCTTCACTGGCCATGGCTCAATGAGGGTGCCGTCCCTGTCCATGCAGCATAGGGCAGAGGCGCAGGCTGCAGCTTCCTTGGCCAGAAAGTCCCAGCGAGCATTGGGACCCAGGTTGCCTGTTGGGTCAGCTGGGTCCAGGATGATGGGCCTGCAATTCCCATCCAAGGTCAGTCTTTCCCAAGTGACTTCTAAGTACCCACCTGTGGGGTCAGTTGGAGCATTCTCCCTCATGCAACTCTGTGCAGGGTTC
>PVIJ01012624.1:0-48850 GCA_004024925.1 Scalopus aquaticus
CACAAAAACACTAATCTGAAAGGATACATGCACCCGCATGTTTATTGCAGCACTGTTTACAATAGCTAAGGTATGGAAACAACCCAGATGCCCAAAAATAGATGACTGGATCAAGAAGATGTGGTACATATACACAATGGAATACTATTCAGCATTCAAAAAAGACAAACACATGCAATTCGCAGCAACATGGATGGACTTAGAGGGTATCATGATCAGTGAAATAAGCCAGAAAGAAAGAAAATTATCCAATGGTTTCACTTATAACAGGAATATAGGGGAGCCAAATAAGAAAGCGACATTCAGCAGGGAAGGAGGGGAGGGGTAGGGCTCAAGAAGGGGGGAGAGGGGAGCACGGAGGACTATGGTGATGGCTCCACGGGTGAACAGGTGGTGGGTAACTTATGGGGAACACACAATAATGTAAAAGATATGAATAACAAAAAAAGAAAAAAAAAGGAAAATGCTTCTATGAACAGTCTTGTACACATCTCCAGAAGCATCTCTGAATTTATCTAGGCTATGGAGAACAGAATTGCTAGAGAGGCATTGCTTCAGGTTGAATTGCTAGAGAGGCGTTGCTTCCAAATTATCTTTGGAATCAGTGGTGCCAATTTACAATCCCACCAGCAGTGTATGAGTTTCTGGTCATTCATTGTCACCAACAATCCATATTCCTTGGACACAGGAACTGTAATTTCAAACTGCAGCATTTTTGTGCCACAAGGTAGTGCTCCTGCCTGGAGAGGCTGCTTCCTTCTGGTCATCTGACAGGGGAGCCTGGCATGAGACTCTGCCCAAGAGATGGGCCCCCTGGGCCACCTTGTTGAATCCTGACTACAGCTTATTTCTTTTTATTTTAAGATTTATTTTTATTTATTTATGCATAGAAGAATGAGGGGGTAGGCCAAAGGTGCAGGGGGTGAGAGGATTCACCATAGACAGAGTGGGGAGCAGAACAGGCAGACTGACCGAAATACACTGCTGAGGGGAACAGCGGGGGAGGCAGGAGAGGTCTGCTGCACCATGTGGGAAGCTTCCTGGCCAGGGATCGAACCCGTGCTGCAGTGGCTGTGGACAGCTTGACAGCACTGAGACTCTGCCATCATGGAAGGTAATCATCACAGAATGTGGGACCTTCACATATAGAGGAATCCTGAAAAGAGACCAACTAGCAACAGGGTACTTAGCATTCATCAGAGTGTGCCTAAAAATCAAACGTGACATGATCTGTGCGGAGGAATCTGTCCCCATGCATCAGAGGCAGTACAAGTGGAACTGGGGAGGAAGAGAAGGGTGATTGTATGAATGAAAGTGGCCTCTGAAGTTTGCAGTGGAAATTTCCATCCTTGAGCTGTTTGTGTCAAAAAGGCTACACCTCCCACACCCCTCCCCCTTGATCCTCTCTATCTCCAAAATGCATTTACCATTAAAAAAGATCTGTTGGTTTAACAATGTCTGCAGGCTGATAATAGAAGTTTCTTTGAGCCACCCCTCTTTTAATGTCAGGATAACATTTGGGAGCTCCCTGTTACTTTGGGGGAGGGAGGGGCTTGGAGGGGAAGAACACAAAGCAATTTTGCATGGAATGCTGACCAAACTGAACTGAGGTACTCCTGGTTCAGGTTTTCCAGCTAGCAGTCATTTTAATCAGCACTTCCCCTATTTAATGAGCTTGTAGTGCCATTACATAATCACCCAGCTCACTGGATTAATGATGAAAAGAGGAACTGATTTTTCCAGTTGCATCATTTGAAGTAAATGTTAACTTTCTTTCTGAGTCCTTAGTTAACCGCATTAGTGTGACAAATATGTCTTTGTCTAGCATAAGTAATTAGAATTTAATCACCTTAACTGCATCTTAATTACCCCAAATGAATTGAAAGGACATTTAATAGCAAAGATTAAATTGCCTTAATGAACGATTTTTGTGACTCCATCAATACTGGGATCGCGTTAGCCACTCCTCTCACGCACCTCACCTGCAGCGAGCACGGAGGCCAGAAGGTGGCGTGCTTCGCTCGTTTATTTATTTAATTTCCCCCATTGATCTGTTTTAGAAGACAACAGGAAAGCGAAAAGCACATAGTTTATCGTGTTCCTTTGAAAACCTCTCCTTGGGACTATGAGATCATCAGCAGATACGAAAACGAAAGCAGTGATTTCAGAAGCTGTCGATTCTGAGTATCTGATGGCATATGCAAAAAAGGATGTGAAACACAGGGATAACTGGAAACTTACGGTGTATGATGGAAATTATAAGTTGCCCTCTGGATGATTGCCAACATATAAACAGAATTTTCATAAATTTATTATTTTTTAGTGCAGAGTCCTAAAATATGAATAACAGGGAAGCTTTGGAATAGCAAGATGGGGCACTGATGCCAAGAATGTAATTGCTGTGCAAGTACAGATTAGAACACCCAGGCCTGGAAGTAAGGGAGGTTTGGGCCTTTGGGCCCTCCTCCAGGCATGCGTCCCAATGGAGCAGTCCTGCACACAGAACACATCTAATGAGATGGGTCTAGCCCATCAATAATTGTTTAAGTGAACAAATGGATAAGGAGGCTTGGGTTCCACATCTAGCTCTGTTACTGCCTTACATTCCTTCTGGCTGCTTCTCCAAAAGAGCAATAAAAAGTCTCACTTATAACTTTGAGTAAAAAAAGAAATAAGTTTTCATAAGTAACTCTCTTTGAGAGTCCCGCTTGCTTTGGTTTCAAGACTTTTATGAAGAGACTTCCTAGACGGGGTGTTTATGATAGTGAAACAGACATTTTCACATTCTGGGCTCACGTGGCAGACCCATACTGACAGCAGGGGCATAGGGTGGAGGTGAAAGGGTTTTGGCTTTGAGCTGGGGAAGCTAAGTTCCCGGCATCAGTGGCTTCCTTAGGTAAGTGTGTTATCATAGGTAAGTCAATTGACTTCATTGAATAGAGAAATGGGAAGTAATGGCAACTACTACACAAACTATGCCAGTGGCTCCTAAATTTTGCTGCGCATTAAAATCATTTTAGAGCTCTTAAAATATCCCAATGCTGAGTTCATGCCCTGTAGCAATCATATCAGAATATATGGGGTTGTAGCCAGGCATCATAGTTTTTTAAAGATATCCAAGTGAGTCCAATGTATAGCAAGATGTGGGAGCCACTGGCATACACAGTGAGCACTAAATGAGAACATTTAATGCTAGGAGAATGCACAGTACACTTATCCACTGCCGTGACATATCTGATGGTTGCATTTCAGTATCTGGTTCTGTTCTGCTGCTGTGTTGTCATGTTCTCTCACCTAGAGGATGAAATATTTCTAGAAGCTAATTTGTTCTAACTTTGTAACGATGCCACATCTTTTGAGAGGAACAATCTAGATGATTCTAGAGCAGGAACCAGTGATAAAACATAAATTTGAATGTTTATATAAAGAACAATCAGATTGTCACGATTGGCTTAGTCATACAACCCATTTCTGTGACTTTAAGAGGAAATTAAGTTTCATTAGTATTAGTATACTTGCACTAAGAGAAAAACCTGTGCAAATCTATTCATAGAAGCAGGAATTTATGATTGTGTACTACATTTATTCATACCAGATGTAAGTGTTTTCTTTTTACTGAACTCTATGAAACAGACACTGTTCATGTCAAAATCATATAACATTCTCCTCCCAAGGTGCTTATTCATCTTATTTAGATAGAGACATGATGAAAACTGGTATTTAATGAATACACACTGAATGCTTTTATCTGGAATTATAAGAAATCTATTCTCTACCATGACTTCAACAAGACACTTCTGTTGCTACTACCAAGAGTTCTGATATTTTAAGGGGTGCTAGAGGAAGCTAGTCATTTTTTGTAACCAATCAAGGGTCCTTGGTAGATTTAAAATAGCAAATTGGTGTTTATTACAATATGTGGAGTTTACAAAGAGCACTGAGCACTGGTACATGGAGGGTGAGGCTTCTAACTGTGAATTTTGAGGAGCAAAATATCTGAGAGCCTCCTTTTCAATTATCCACCCATACTTGAAGATTTTCTTTTTTACAAAGAAATCAAGAATAAATTTTACCAATAGACTCTGCAAGAACGATTTCTTCTGAGAACTTTAGGTAGCAGGGTCTGTTTGATTAGCTGAATTGGCCATGAATGCGGAAATGATGACATCAAAACAGCTCATGTAACAACCTCCTTAAAGACCTCGTAGATTAGAGATGACTATAGATTTTCCCCAGCATGGATCAAAGGGACTGAATTGAACGTTTTAGTTTAATGATCCAACCCCTGTCACACCCATTGGGACTGGAATCCCGATTTTATAAGCAGGTGTGCACGTGCACTCAGATGCACACAGAGCGCTACTGGAGAGAGAGGGAAAGATCAACCACCAGATCGACGAGGATAGGTGCAATGTTTTCGATTCCTCGACTCTGCTGGTATATATTCCTGGTGGGACCCCACAATTTCTCATAAACTTCAGAGGATTAGTGGTTCGTTTTTGTTTTCTCACTACAATTCTTCAAAGGCACTTTTCCAGGGATGAAGAGAAACTGGACCAGAGGACACTGCGCAGGGCCCTGTCCAGGGTGCTGACGCTGCACCAGGGCTCCTGGCCTATGTGTCTTGAAAAGCCCTTTCACCCCACCCCACAAGAGAGGAAACAAAGACCTCCAAGCTCAAGGCCTCAGGGCAGCCTCCTGACTCCTGTCAGTTAGCTGGAAGGGGAAACAACCAAACAAAGGAACTGCTAATCCTCCCTCAAGTACTATATCCCCTAGCCCGCAGCTCCTTCTTTAGGCTGCCAGGATCACCTTCTTTAGTCTGAACCTGCTGTTCTCAAATAAAAACATGCCAACAAAAGTCTAATTCACATAGAAAATCCAAATATACATCTTGTTTGGGGAAGGTTAGACATGGGGTACACTTTGGGGGGGTGGCAGTTGTGTTTCAATCAGTGGGGTAACACCAAGACACTGTAGGTGACTTAGACCCACTAAATACCCTTTACACCTTCTCCACATCCTCTTCATTTGAAAATAGTTATGGTTTTGAGAATCATTAGGGCAACGACAGTCTAAAAACAAAGGCACAGCAAGCATCTCTTTCCTTTTTCAAGCAGGTTTAACGGCTAAGGTTTGCTGGGTGCACCACCTCAGCGGCCTGCAGGGGGCGCGCGCAGCTATGGCAGCACATCCTTGCTGGCTACCAGGCGGTGAGCCCAAATGGAGGGCATCTGGGAGGGCGGGAGCACTGAGGACAGAAGCTTAAACATAAAGAAAGACACACCCAGGATTTTGAAGTTGCTTTGCTGCTGCACACAACTGTTCTGTGGTTGACACAGGCCTCCCAAGTGCCAGTTGCAAGATAGTGATGGCATGACTGAGTCTCTAGTTACCCTCAGACTCCTGTGCTGTGTGGGTTACCTTCTAGGTGCTTCCAAGGGGCTCAGGGCTGCACCCACTGATGGCACAGTGAGCCATCCCTTGAATGGCCTTCAGGATTTGTCTTAGGAAGCCATGCTGTATGTGCTGACAGCGGAGTCACCACAAAACTGTCAGGCCTCTTCAAGGCCCTGGAGCAGGTCTATCCCATCTTAGTCAAACTATTGGCTCCAGTTTTCACCACTTGCACACTTATTAACCCCATGCTCTCCTTCTTCTCCTTATTAAGGATTGTGTTTCTGAGTGGGGAATGCAAGAGAGAACTATTGTGATAGGCCCTCCAGAGACAAGGGCTCAGAGAAAGGCTCACTAAGAGCCTTCTGGTGTTTGTCCCTAATATTCAGATCTTTAGGTTTCTTGTTCTGCTGGTGTATATGTGGGGGGACCCAGTCAACTTCCCACGTGACAACTAGACTCCTCAGTCTCCACCTGACAACTGGCCAGTGCCCTAGTCAACCTGGGGGGGAGGCAGTGCCTGGTCTTTAGAGGGGGTGCTCCCTATGTGCAGTTTCTCTTGCCCCCAGGCTGCAAGGCTGATATGGTTGCTGTGCCCGCCAAGCCCTTTGTTCCTGTCATAGCCAGCTGGGAGCAGCTGCACTGAGACACCCGCCACTCTGAGATGCTGGGTGTAAGGTGGGTGTAAGGGTAACCAGTCCACTTGGCACCTTCTCCTGCTCTTGGGTCCAGGAACTGTTCCAGTTCTTGAGTCCCACAAGCCCATTCCTGGCTTCTCTCCCAGTCATGGAGTCTTCGAGGATTGGGGAAGGGGGGTTCCCAGGGCCCAGCATCACAATTCTTTGCTTAGTTCCCGCAGCCAGGGAAGAGAGGGGACAGTTGAAATGTCACCCGCTGGGATAAATATTAACAAAAAGCAAATGGAGTTGCGTGGGGGCCAGTTATCAATCAACCAGGCCGCAAGGCCACTTATAGCAAACACAGCCCAGGTTGGCCTAAGCAAGACTTTCTCATGGACACCTCCAGGCAGAACCCCCTCCCCCCCAGGCTTAGGTGGCTCAGGGGCAAGTCTTGGACAAGAAAGGGACGAAGTCCCTGGTCAGGGAGACCTGCCTGGCTGCCCCAATCGGTTCTGAGATTTTCTCCCCTCCAAGTACAGCACACTAGAAATGGCTTGGTAAAGACCCCCCACCCCCAAAACCTGGACCTGCAAGCCTTGAATCCTGGGTGGGAGTCACTGCTAAGGCTGGTGGTTGCAAGTTGTAACCTCTTCCTGCGCTGGCAGCTCCCTATGTGGTCTAAGTCTTCTGTAAGCTTTAACTGGAAACTAATCTCTCTCCCCTTAATAGGTACCCATGTCAGAGGTGGGCCACCCATCCACTCACACAACCCAGCTTGCCCATCCCACAAGGGACAATATGCAGAGGGAGACTGGTTGTACTGCACTTTAATGGGGGCAGCGGCAAGTATTACATTGAGGGAACATATTGATTTTTTAAAGGTAGTTAATTTGGTGAGAATTTCCTCCCAACTCACAGCTTCCATCAGTCGTAATTTTGTAAAGAGAAGATGCCAACATGTGCCTAGGGCATTGACCATACACAACAGATTGTACAGCCACTGGGGTGCACAGGAGGGCGTGGAAAAGCCACCCTCCTACCACTGGAACTGACCTCCGAGCACCTGGTCTCACATGGAACAGGAATGAGGTTGAGGAGTCATTAAAGAGAACAGCGAGTACAACTAGAAGGGGCACCCCTGTTTTTGAGAGCTGGCTGCAGGTGTTCACAGCGCTGCCAAGGAAAGCTACAATCCAGTTTCAGACTCCCGCTGTGAGGGTCTACTAGAGACCATTTGGTGGGTTCTGTAAACTACCTCACTTTTTTTTTTCTACGTGAAAAAATTAACAGGGTCACTTGTTTTTTACTGACTTAAAATAGGTCGCGGCTTTTGCGGCGCAATAGGGTTGTTACGGATTCCCTCCGCATGCGCCCTCCTGCCGCTCCCCCACCCTTTTAAGTTGAAGAAAGGAAATTGAAAGAGACCACCCTCTATCCGGGTCTTAAGAACGACGTCCGCTAGAGATTTGGCGCCAAACGTGTGACCTGCCAAAATCTCCGATTTTCCGGGTTCTTTCCCCCCAAGGAAAATGCCACGTACCTCAGGTCGAACATGAAACAGCGACAGGCTGCTGAGTGCCCAGGCAGGAGCCCCACTGATAACTTCTTGTGAACAGGGAGCCATCGGAACTCCCGCTGCTTCAGCACTGCCGCGCCCACTCCTAAAGGTCAGAGGGCGTTCGTGCAGGGCTGGGTAGTAGGAGAGTAAGCCTGGGGGTCGTTTCTGAACAGAACCTGCCAGTACATCCTTCCAGGGGGCGACAAGAGGCAGTGAGGTAGGAAGTCACTGAAGCCCTTAACTAGCGCCTTCACTGGGTGGGGGATAGGGAAACCTGGGAGGGGGAACGCTCTCCTTTTGCACCCTTTCTCCCATTATGTCACGCGCGAGCCTGTGCCGGCATTGCCTTGGTAAAAGACACCGACGCCCAAGCTTGAAGGTGGTGTGGGAATGTAAAAAGGCACTAACTACCTTAAGTGAAGGCAGAGGTGAGAGTCGGGGAGACCAGTAGCAGTTTTGCCCTTCCCCTCTGGAACTACAGCTGCCCCTGGGTCTGCGTCAGCCCGCAGGGGGTGGGGGTGGGGGAATCCTGGGAGGCTGACACGGTGGTTGCACACAGGGCTAAGGAGAGGTATCGCTGGAGCCCGGAGCGCAGCCCGCCTTCTCCCTTCCCCCCTTCAGTCCTCCGGCCCCTGCCTCGGCTGCTTCCAGAGCGCAGTCTGCGAGAGTCTGCAAGGGGACTTTGCTTGGAGGAAACAATTGCGGGGCTCAGCTGGAAAACCTAGCGGAGCAGAGGGTCAGCTAGTGCGGCGCTCGGGCAGAGAGGCCACCGGCACCCAGACCCAAGCAGGGCTGGAGTCCTAGGCTTGCTGGCACGCCGGCACCTGCCTCCTTCCAGCTTCTTATTGGCCCGCACTAGATGGGGGGAGGGAGCTGTGGCCTCTGGTTTTATTTTAGACTGTGAAACGGCTCAGTGCCCCCGGCTCTGAGCGGATTGACTGTCTCTCGATCTCTAGGGACGAATTAATGGAGAACGATCAGTTAATTAACAAACCCTCATTCTGGCTTTTACCTTTTTCTTCGCCAGGACTCAGACCAGGGTACTGGGCTGAAATTGGGGGAGGGGAGCCAACTTGGACCCAAGAGTAAATCAACTCAGTCCGGGTCTCTTAAAACTGAGTTAGCCCTCGGCTGTTCTTCGCTCTACCTCCTCGCGTGTTCTCTGCCCTCCCGGGTCGCCGAATCCGCTCGAAATACTCGGTGTGATGGTGTGATTTATTTTGAGCTCAGCTGTCCCCTCCGCCAGAGCCCTTCCCGCATCTTGGCAGAGAGGCGCTGGGGGAGCTAGTTTCTGCAGCCCTTTCCGCTCAACTCAGAAGCACCAGGTCTTGGGGGTTTCTGCTCTCGTGGACCTAGGGTCATTTCCATACTCCCAACCCCTGCATGGGGATTCAGACGAAAAATCAAGCAGAGGAATAAAACGAAATGCTGACCTAAGGTAGTGGGCAGCGAAGGCTTTCGTGGGCTTGGTTGGAAGGTCCCTTGTTGCTCCGGGGCTCTCACCCGGACCTCTGCACTGTTTGCCTACCTCTCCTTTACATAGCTGGTTACGCGCGCAAAGTGTGTGCTAACCTTTACACAACGTCCGCACCACATCCACTACCCCGAGACTTCGGAACCCTCTTCTGGAACTCTCAGAGTGCATCTTCCCCCGCCCGAGTCGCGCCAATCAGAGTAAGCGCTGGAGGGGATCACCGCTGAGTGTCCCGCCGAACATTGGCATGCTGCTCCGTCCGGCTCCATCCTAGCGGCCGAGTATGTGCCAGGGGTGCTGCCAGGCAACACCTGAGCGCAATTCCACGTACACATCGCTTCCCTTTCTCCAAACCCACAGTGCCCAACCGAGAAGAGACGCACACACCTCGTCCAGCTAGATGCGAGATTTTCTCTCTGCTTCGGCCATGCGAGCGTTTACCGCTGTCCCCACACGCAAACACACCCGGCCTATACAGAGACCGCGCCGTTCAGGCTCCGCGCCGGAGCCTTCCAAACCTTAATACACGAGTCGGGGAGGAGGGTGTCTGCTCTGGAGCCGTGTGTTGGCTCTTCCAGGCCCAGAGACCTCCCTCTCGGACCTCCCTCTCCGGAGGAGATGAACCCTGCCCAGCCCTTTCTCCTTCCCTCCCTTCTTGGTCCCTAAGGCTTCCCGATCCCTTATCTCCCTTCGCGCTGCTTCTTGGCCCGCTCACCTGCTAAGCGGAGAGCAGACATGCGCTGGAACTCCGGCTCTTGCAGCCACTTCCACATCCTCCGGAAGGTCTCCCGGCCGGACTTGAGTTTGCTCCAGGGTTTGGGGTTACGCAGTAGGTCCGAAAGGGTCCCTTGGGAGCGGCAGAGCACCCTCTGCGCGAAGATGGCCTGTGGGATGCTGTAGCGCTTGAGCTCGGTGGTGATACGCTGCGCCACCTCTTTGGTATTGATCTCTTCCATCTGCCCTGAATTACTTCCATTGCTAACCTGCGCGCCTGTCACCGAAGGGTTGGGTTCCCTGGCCGTACCCAGAAGTTGCCCGTGGCCCTGGGCGTTCAGGTGGGCGTGGGGGTGGTGCGGAGGAAGGCCGTTGATGGGCACCATGCCGGCCGAAGTGGGCGTGAGGTGCTGCTCCCCGTGACGGCCGAGCATGGCCGGGTGGTGGGCTTCGAAGCCGTTAGGGGTGAGCATCTTGTCGGTGGGCATGGCGGCGCCCGGGTGGGCATAGTGGGGGAGCCCTTGCTGGGAGTTGTGGATGCCACCCAGACCCGAGCCGGAGAGGGGCGAGAGGCTCTGGCCCATGCCGGCCACGTCCTTGTGGTAGGGGGTATAGAGGTTATTCATGGAAGCTAGTCCGCGTTCGTCCCGCATGAGCGTGAAGCTACCACTCACGTTGCCCGCCAGGCGCTGGTGGTGGTGCGGGTGGTGGTGATGATGGTGGTGGTGGTGATGGTGGGGGAACTTGTCCGAGACGGTGGAGATGGGCGGCAGCGGCTGCAGAGGGGTTAAGGTGGTGTAGGTGGTGGGCATGCTCATACCTGGGGGAGTCTCGCAGGCCATGGTCATGGTGGGGTGCAAGGGGCCGGTCAGGCTGTGCTCGGGGGCCCGGTGGTGGTGGTGGTAATCGCTGCCGCCGCCGCCGCCGTCCAGTAGGGACGCCATGCCCATGGAGCGCGGGTGCGCAGGGGGCAGGTGGCTGCCGCGGTGCGCCACAGAGCTTCGCGCGTGGGGGCTGCCGCCCAGCAGGTCAGCAGGGGCGGGCACCGGCTCATGGCTCACCCCGTGCAGCTCGCCGATCGCCTCCATGGTCAGCTGCGCGTTCATCCTGATCCGGGCGAGCGGGCGGCGGACACAACATCGATGTGGCCGGGCAGAAGCGGCGAAGGGCGCACGGAGTCCGGTGTTTCACATCGGCTACCGGCGACTGTTGCCTTCTTTCTTTCCTCTTACTGTGGAGCTCTGGCTCCCTCTCTGTGTGTCTCTCCTTACCTCTTGCCCCCACCTTCCCTCTGCGTCCTCGGCTTTTTTTTAAATATTAATTTCCAAAAAGGATCCGCGCCGTTGGGCGAGCGCGGTGCCCCCAGCCCGCCCACCCCCGGCCCCCTCTCGCCCCTCTCCTTAGAATTGTGAGGCCCCTGGCTCCCCTGACGCAGCCCGCGCGCCTTCCGCGGCCGCTGCTTGCCCGCGCCGCTGGCCAGCTCGAGCCATGGCTGGGTTACTGTTGCAGACTCTGTGGCCGCCGTGCCGCCGCCGCTGCCGCCGCCGCCGCCGCCGCCGCCGCCGCGGCCCGCCCTCACGCCCGCTGTCTGCAGTGCGCAGGCGCGCGGCTCGGCCACGCCCCCTCGCCCCCCGCGCGCGCGACCCGTGACGTCCGCGTACAAATGAAGGAGGGGGTCCCGAGTCTTACCGGCGGCGCTGGGTGGCCGGGGAGTGGCGTGCACGTGCGAACGCTCAGCGTAGAGCGAGACCCGGGGCCGCAGCCGCAACCCCGGGAGACTTGAGCGCTTCTCGGTTCCCTGGCTCGGGTGGGCTTTTCTTTCACCCCTGTGCCGCGCTCGCCAGGCTCCCACCCCGCTTGGCGCGCTGTGCCTGGGAAACGTCGCTTCCCAGAGCAAGTTGCCCGGGGAGCCGAGGACTTTCATCATTCTATCCACCCTGGCCCACTAAGCTTTATTCCTCGGCGGCTACTGGGGAGTCTGCGCTCTCCCCATCCTCAGGTGCTTGGATTTTGTGGGAAGGGAGCAAATGTCTCAAAGGCCTTGATCAGGTTGGTGGCTGTTGACCGGCTCCTTCTGTCCTCACGGATACGCCTCCCTTTCTTTACTCCTCTTTCGTGAGCTGGGGATGAGGAGTGCTCAGTGCCAAGAGTCCAGCCCATTCATACCTCGCTGTCCTCGGCCGTCTGGGTTTTTCTCCGGCTCAGAGTCAGTTGATAAATAAGTCACTGCACGCTGAAGAGAGGGGTGGGGGGAGAGACGGACAGACCGACAGACACACACCATGGTAGGTTCCCAAGTTAACTTGTAGATGCTGGTGGGGCCGTCAAGGCTCGCGCCGTTTCTGTGGTAGCCCCGGGGTCCTCCTGGTAAATCACCCGGAGGCGGCTGCTTGCCGGAAAGAAAGATGCCCTCAGGGTACACCAGGAGCGCTAGTTTCCGCAAGACCGGGAGGGACGCTCTCTTCCCCGTGTCCCCGCGAGAAGCCTGCAGATTTGAAAATAATTTAGCCTCGGGTATAATTGTCCGATTCTCACAATCACGCTCCAATACAGAATCAAACCTGGTCCTAGGGCCTGGTGGGGACGCGTGGGGAGGCACTTAGTGTGGGACGTGCATCAGACCGCCACATGCGGAGGCTTTCATTTACAAAAGAATGAAAGAAAAAATCCGTAACAAAAGACAGAGCCGTGTCGCTTAGGTGCTTTCATCCCTCAGAGAAAGGACAGATGTGTCCATTGTCCACCCCTTGGCAGTTACGACCGGGTCAGCGCAGATCCTCAGCCCCAGGCAAGCCGTAGTCACAATGGGGAACGGCATCTCAGAGTCTGGGTATCGGGACTGGGATATGGAACAAAATGTGTGTGTCCCGGGTTGGACCAAACTCAGACTGTAAGTTGCTTTGCTGGGGCATGCGGTAGAGCCCCACCACTGTCTCTTCCTAGACCCTAGGGGAGGTCAGAGTAGGGGTGTGATAGTAGGCTGGCAAAAGCTTGAATTCTCCAATGCTTGGGGTGAACTTCCCACTAGCCAAGGCAGGAGCAGGCCCATCTCTTTCCCCAGGTCTCTGCTACCTCCAGGACAACATCAAGGCCTGTTGGTACAGTCCACCCCACTTCCTTGAAAGTGGTCATATTCTGGGATTGGTTAATCGCAAGACATTCCTATCTTTTTCCAAACAATGCCTATGAAGGTTGAGAAAATGGGAGTCCATCTGCATGAATTTGATATCTACTTGCTTAATGACATTTAGTAATTTAAAGTCTCCAGAGAGGAAAAGGTCTTTGAAGGAAATACATTGTCATAAAGGAACTTTGAAAACAAAATTACTCTATTTAAACACATCTGTATCTATTCATACACACAGGCATAAATATATTTTCTGCATAATAGATCACAATATGTTGGTGGGAAGTTGCATCCTTGGCTCCTTATTGTTTCTGTTCTCTTTTCATAGAGTATATGTCACTTGTATGAGACCAAACAATGGGTTAAAGTTATTGCAGGCAGTCTTACCAGCTAAACTATTGTCTCCCCTATACTTTTCCCTTTGAAATGATTGATTTGCCCTCATGACAACTCTCTTCCCAAAAGACAGTTTGTTAAAAGAAAGAAAGAAGTAAATACTACCAACTGTACAAATTGTTCATGGCTTTCTCTTTGTGTAACTAATTAGGGAACTTGATCCTAGAATCCCTGGATGAACCCCTGCAGGCTACCTGAAGGGGGCTGGGATCTGGTGAGCTCAATACCTTCTTTCTTCCCCCCTCCCTTTTAATGAAAAGGTATCTGGTCCAGTGTTGATCTCTAAAGGAGGAACCAAATGAAAGATTTGGATAAGTATTGCACATGCTAGGCTAATGTGTGTGCAGGTCTTGCTGTAGTTTGCAAACTGCCCTAATCTTTCCTGGCTATTTGCACCTTTAAACCATTGTTTTCCTTTTTATTTAAGCTCTTAGAAATTTTTTCTATTACTAAGGATGTATGCTGGGTAGAAAGAATGGTCCTAGGCCTAGTTAAGATGAATGAATGCACGTGTGTGTGTGTGTGTGTGTGTGTGTGTGTGTGTGAAAGAGAGAAAGAGAGAGAGAGAGAGAGAGAGAGAGAGAGAGAGAGAGAGAGAGAGAGAGAGAGAGAGAGAGAGAGAGAGAGAGAGAGAGAGAGAGAGAGAGAAACATGATGGGTTGCCAACTGCTGGAAGCAGGTGGTTTTTTTTTTTTTTTTCCTTTTTGGCAATTTGTCTCTCTTCTCCCTTCCCCCTTCTAGTCACCCATGCCAGCACAATACTTGTCAACCATTAGGTACGCTATAGGGATGAACCAATTAGAGCCCAAGAAGAGATCCCTTGAAACTGCTTGGTTGGTCAGTATATGTGATTACAGGGTGCTGCACAATTCTTTATAACAGGAAGTTTGAGGGGAGGGCTTATTGTCAGCTGCTTAGATTTTGAGAATAATTGCAGCTTATTTAGTATAAAAAAAGTGAAAAAAGTGTCACCCACCACCACAAAACAAAATACTTGTATATATTTAAGAAAAAGGGAAAGAAGATTAACAAGCAAATGCTTGCTGATGGCAATATTTTTGGTGTGGGTAACAAGATTCAGACTGCTTATTTTGTAAATATTGGGGTGGCAACAGTGGTGGGAGGCCAAGTTGTAGGATGATCCCATTAGGCTCAGAAGAGAAAATAAGACTAGACCATTCCTTCAAATACTGGGCACACAAGGTCTGAGAATCTTTCATTAATTTTAGTTCTTGCTTTGGTTTTCTTTGTGAGGTAACATACAGCCTAGTCTCAGTTTTCAGAACCCTTCTATGGAATGTTTCTAGCTTCTCTGAGCCATCACCTGTTTACTTCACACTAACTGATACATCAACAGCAAGGCTCGGTATCAGGGCAGACACTCTCAGTGCCCCCAAGGTTCTAAAGGGAGACTGATTCTATGGCCAGAGTCTCAGAAGAGAACTCACTAGTATTTCTGAGAGCTGTAGCAAGTCTGCAATTAAACTCCTGGTGAAGAAACATTTCTTTGGTGTGTGGCAAAAAATAGGGTACTTGATAACTGGGGGGCATGGTGGGTGGGCAAAAGATTTGGTCCTGGGTGCTTACTGCCAGGCTCGTCTGTCTTCTTCCCATCACTGTAGAAATTTTATTTAGAAAATTGCACTTGACTTGGAATAGAACATCAAGAAATGGTTACCTGTTGATTCACTGTTGAAAACCATTTATAAAAAAATAGTCAATGACTTTGCTTTACTTCCCGGGGGCCAAGGAAGTGATAGACAATTATTCTAGCCCTTTTTGCCAATCTTTTATCTATTTAGCATATAGCTTTTATTCATCTGTTTAGTTAACATTTTCCTCCTCTTTTTTCCTTCTTAACCTGAATTGCCGTGTTTGCCTGGGCAATATTTTTTCTCTGTATTTTTGTATTCTCCTTTGTTCAATCTTCTACCTGTCCACTCCAAATCAAAAAGAGTAGATATTCTGCTAAAGGGCTCTTGAGAGCTTGTGCCAACCGTAGCTGACTTTGGATTCTAGGAGCTGCCGAGGGTGCTGGACAGCAGTCCTAGAAAATCAGATTCCACTGCCAGTACTTCTGTTTACTTCCCATCTTGGCCCATCAGATAAAATGAGGGGCGGCTTCTCCTGGGCTTAAATCCGTTGAGGTGGTCCCCCTCTTTGGAGAGAGCTTTTCAAGGCCTCAGGCCCAGAGAGTTGACGGTAGAGAGGTTGCCTGGGACTACTGGAGGGATCCAAGGTTCTTGGGTGACACTGGATGCAGGACGCCTCCAACTCTATTCCCGGGGAATTAATCTCATCATCCCTCAGTGAATTTTCTTTCTTGGTTTTATCTTTATATGAAGATATGACCTTATCTGTAGATGAAGATAAGATCGCAAATATATTACAAGGGAGACCAGTTACCACCTCACTGGGCAACGAGTTTTCCATATTTCCAGCCGGGACGCCCATTTGGGCCTCCGCGTGGGATTAGTGGCCCGCGGGATAGTGAGTGCTAGGGCTAGTGGCTGGGAAGGACAGGCGCAAGTGAGACCAGGCACTCGGACTGGTGCAATTCAGAGTGATCCAAAGTGAGGAAAACTCAGGGCAAAGAGGGCGGGCAGAGGGCAAAGTTGGCTCACGCTGGCCTCCAGGTGCATCATTCGCCCGATCTGAGGACACCGACCGACCGGCGGAAATCAAGGGTCACGGCGCCGGGGAGTCTCAGGCGGACGGAAAGGACCAGCCAAGTCCACTCCCGACCGATTGTGGGCTCTGGGGCCAGGCGCGCGGCCTACTTGGCCAGCTCCTCCGCAGCCTTGCAGGCTCACGCCGACCCTGGCCCGAGAGCAGCTGCACTTGGGAAGGAAAACTCTTTAAACAAATCATTTTGGTGTCTAATCAATTAGTGTTTGTGCAATCAAGTACCATAGATTTAACAGAATAATCGTTACTGCCCTTGTCTTTATTTGACCCGAAGACACCTAGAAGATTTAAAAATGAAACGCCTGCCGGTGTTCGGGCTCCCCACTCCTTTTCCGGGGCTCCTTCTGGGAGAGGCTTTTTGTTTTTTCCTGAAGGAGCCTCCTCTTTTTCTCTCTTTGACTCCCCTTTCCCTTTCACGCTTTCCACACCTTCTTGCAATGGCGGCAGCATCCGCCTTCCAAGTCTCAGCCTGCTCATCCTTCACCCCAGGAGGGACTGGACTAGAACTAGACGCCTAGGGCTCTGGGCTACCAGTTCTGCCCTTTGGTCCAGGCAAGCAAACGAGATTCCTAGCAGGATTAGAGTCCTCAAGCTTCAGGAAGCGTTCCCCTCACTCTGCAGACTTCTAATCCTGCCGCTTACCTCTCAAACGGTTCAAGGTCCAAGGGGGTCCTGGCCAGTCCTTTAGTTGCAGTGGAGCTTAGAAGAGTCCTTCACCTGGACGGCAAGTCCTGTGCAGTGGTCTCACTGGCTAAATGCAGGAACCCAGGCTCAGGAGGAGGTTTGAGAGAAAAAACTGAGAGTGCAGTGCAGCCCAGTTGTCCAACTCCCTAAAGGAATGGTGGGGCGAGGAGGTAGAGCCTGTGGTGGGGGTGTCATTCTGGTACCAAGGTGTTCTGGATGTGTGTGTGTGGCCTCTGATGTGCTTTTTCTGGGGCCCACTGGTGCCCAAGGTCTAGGGGCCAAAGGGTCTCCAGGTTTCTGTGAATAGCTAATACTGTGTCTCACTTCTTACCTCCTCTCTTTAAAAAAATGTACCTAGCAGATGTGTGTGCATGTATATGTGTGTGTGCATATGTTTGTGTGGGTGTGCTGGGTGTGGACCAAGATGCTGGGTTGTGGGATCTAAAAGGAGTTGTAACCTCTACATTCAGCCATTTAGCCATGCAGAGAGTTTGCGCCTGACACTCGTGGGTAGTGGGTTAGTTAAGTACTGGGCTGTAATTCCAGCAGGGGAGTGAGCTGGAGGGGAGGCCACCTTCTCTTTCCCCACACTGCCCTTGCTCCCAGATTTCAGCTGTCTCAAACTGGACCCAGAATGGCCTTGATGCCCCTGGGAGTATCTTTAGTCCTAGAATCTCCAGCGCTCACCTGAGAGTTTGTTCTCAACAATAGATGATTATAATGTACTTGACTAATGCCTGTATTTTCCTGTTTAACATACATTAATCTAAGTAACAAAAAAATCAATATTGCTAACAATATTGCAAACAAATCCTCCTTTTCTTGCATGAAAACCTTGTCCAATTTTCACTCATTCTTACCCACTTGAATTTTATTTCCCCTAGTTCACTGATAGCTTCTGACTAGCCTAGAAACCATTCCTGACTTTCAATAACCGTTCTCTGCAATTCTTAACTTTTTTTTTTTTTGCCACAGGGGATCCCGGGGAATCTCTAAATCTCAGCCTCCTTCCTCAAGAAGGGTCTTTGAGGATCACAAGTTTATCTTAAACTCTGTCCCTTCAGGTGCAGTGAATTCCTGGACTCACTGCCAAGGACTTAAAGTTTTTGTTTTCCTCCTTCCCTAACTAAACCCCCTATGTGGCAGCTACCAGCCTGGCTTTGAGAGCCAGAGACCCCACACTTTGCTCTCCTTGCCATTTCGTCCCATCTTACCCTTGGTTACCTCAGCTAATCGCAGCTGGTGGTTCTTGCTGGGGGTTTATTATGATTCTTATTATGATTATTAAAAAAAAAATTGGTGTTTTCCACCTGGAAGGAACAAACCGGAGGGGCTGGCTAATGAAGGAACTTAGGTTTGCAAAACACTGTTAATAATTTAGTATTGTATTTCAAGGAAAAAAATAGCTTTCTTAAATCATCCCCACAATATAAATTGCAGACTTACAGTATGGTCCTGGTAAGTCTAAATTTTTAAAGGAGCAATATTCAAAGAGACATAGATGTCTGTATTAATTATTTATTCGCCAGTGCCTTCCTTCGTTTCTAACTTATTATTAATTAGGCGCCTCTAGTCTTTCGCAGAGCGCTCCACCGAGCCGGTTGCAGCTTTAAATATGAATTAAAAGCAAATCCGAGCTACTGTAATGCGAAAATTATTCCGTGTCTTGCATGGCAGAGATGAATAGCCGCGTGGATCAATATCGTGAAACTCGGCTCCGAACGACAGGGTTATTGATAGCTTATATTAATGATGTTAATGATGGAAAAAGGAAAACAACGGCCCACCCGACTTAGAAACTTTTTAGCCGCTGAAACCCCGCAATAAAAACGGAAAGGGGGCAGGAATCGGGCTTAAGTGTAATAAGAAAATTATTTATGAAACCGGATAAATGACTTCAGAGCCTTGATGCATTTGAACCTAACGCTCTCGGCTCCTGGCGGCCCCGGCTCCAGCTGGGGAGACCGCGAAAACCCCAAGCCACGGGGAGCAGGGGGGCGGGGGCGCCTCCCCAGCCTTGACAGCCTCCGGTTTGCCGCCCGCTCTTCCCGGTCCCGGCGGGGAGAGCCCTCTGGGGCGCTGGTCGCAAGAGCTTATCGAAGTTCGTGGAGTGGCAGACTAAAGGCTAGTCCCTGCTGTCCCAGCGGGGACAATGAGGCAGGTCAGCTGGGCCCCGCAGCCTGAACTTTGATCCGATTTCTTCACTGCTTCTCTTGGCACCGGTTCTCGGCGGCGAGGAGTCAAACGCTTCGGGCTTGAGGGGGCACAGGTCTGGCTGTGCACTGTCGGTCTTCCGTCCAGCTGGTCAAGGCTCCCTGAATCTCTAAAATGTAGACGGGTGCCTAAGTTAAGGGGATGGGGGGCTTTGGAAGGAAAGAAATTGTTCTAAACGGAGCAGGAAAGTTGGGAAAGATGTCCACTCTCTTGCCAGCGCCAGTGGGTTCTTTACCAGGCACGGGTAACTGGACCTTGTCATCCGCGCCCGGAGAGCACGCGGGTTTCTCCTGGCGGAGCAGAAAGGGAACACTGGTTTGGGCCTCATACTCTCACAATTCGGCCTAGGCGTCGCCCCCTCCCCTGGTAGTTCCAAATATCGACCCACTCTCCCTTTTCCCCTAGCTGAGGGCAGCGGGGGCGAGGGTGCGGAGAGCAAAAGGTTAAATACTGACCCCGGAGGACTGCGGGAAAGGTCAGAGCCCGAGGGTCACTCGCAGGCTCGAGGTCCCATCCCCCTCTCCCGGGTATAGAGCCACCAGGTCTCCTTCCCCGTCAGGGCCCCCGGTCCTCGGAAGTGTATGTGTGTTGTGGGGGGAGGAGGGACGGCAGACCCCTCCAACCCCTTGGAGGTTGGGGACAGGACCGGCTAATGCTAGGGTAACGTGTGGGTCCCTGTTTGACAGAGTGCCCTTAGTCTTTTGAATTGGAGTAGGAAGCTGGGGGATTTGAAATTTACTTTGGGGCAGTTATTTGTGAGCAGAGAAGCCATCTGGAGCTGCAGGAAAAATCCCAGGTAGCCACCAGGACAATAACAGTTTTTCTCTGAAGGCTGGGGTAATTTTGCATTTTTAATTTATTAGGGCTTTTAAAATCGTTTTCCCTCCTTTCCCTTCCTTTCTTTTTCTTCACCATCCTTTTTATTTCTCCTTTCCCTTTCTTTTATTTTTTATCTTTCTTTCCTTCCATCCTTCTTTTCATCCTTTCCATTCCACCTCTCTGCTCTTACTTTCTGCTCCCTCCCTCCCTTCCTTTTCTTTCTCTCCCCTTTCCTCCCTCATTCTTTCCCTATTTTCTTAATCTTTTCTTCTGTGCAGCTTTCTTTCCTTATTCTTTCTCTTTCCCTCTAGCTAGTTGAAAGCCTAACCCTCGTCTCTTCTCCTTGAGACTTCCTCATGGAAGTTGCTAACTTCATTTGGTATCGACATCAAATATTCTTGATTTTGTAAAAGAAAAGATTGACACATGAGCACCAGCATTTGGAGGGAGTACCCTAGTCTTTGGGGGCCTGTAACTGGCATCACTTGTGGCACTCAGGTGGGTTTTTGAACCAGTCTGTATCCTGCTGGCTCAAGATGGTATTGCCCCTTTGGCCAGCTCAGTGAGAGGAGGGTGCATTGCCCTGGCTAAAGCTCCATGGTGCCGTTTGGGCTTCTGATTGATATCAGTATGTTTTTTTGTGTTTGTTTTTATTTTATTTAAAAAAAATCTTTGCGGCCATCCCTCCTAACAGCAGCAACCATTCCTCCTATCAGCTCCTATTCTAGGGCATGAAAGGCAACTAATTTGAGACCATTTTCTAGATAATTAGATGATAACAACCAAGAAACCTAATAAACAAACAAACAAAAAAAAAAAAAACAAACCCACCGTCCTGGTCCTGCCACCCAGGAAGAACCCCTCTCAGCTATAGGGCTTTAAAGTCCACAATCAAGTACAAGTTTTAGATAAGCTACACAGACACAGCCACATAGCCACGCAGTCTACCAACAAAGGACCCTTCCTTAGAAACACAAAAGACACTGCACAAAATCACTTGATTCTGGGGGAAATCAATATCGAAATTAGGTTTATTGTCTTCTTATATGATTAAAAATGACAAAGTGTTGCCTTTTATTTTCATAAAAAGACAGAAGGCAGAGCAAAATAATTTACTATCGAGTTCTGCTCCTCTCATTTGCCTGGCACAACATGGAGGGGGGCCCCCCGGGAGGGTTAGGAAGCACTGTGGATAGCCAGAGGTCCCATGCGCAGGGGTGAGCTGGCCATCAGGGGAGATGTGTGCTGTTGTGTGTGTGAGAATACATTTTCTAATCTCCAGTCTTTGCCATTGTTGGTCCAACTGGTTAGTTCTTAGTTCAGCCTTGTTCCTAAGAAATGTTGGGCCACCTGTTCCTTGATACTAATTTCTTTAATTTAAATCCAGGTCCCAGATCTTGTTTCCCAAAATAACTCTCAGGATAACGTTGCTTTAATAGTGCAGGACTGGCAGCGCCAGAGCCTTTGTGGCTGGCTCAGCCGAGGCCTCTCAGATCCCCATCCAGCTACCCTGAATCTTCGATCCTTGAAACACTGCCTCTGGCCGTGCGTGTGTCCGGACCGTTGCAAGACCGCGACCAGGCACCTTTGCTCGGAAGGCTTGCAGGGTTGAACAGTTCTGGGCTGCTGTCTGGAAAATGGGGTTCCCGAAATCTCTTTGGGCTGGGCTGAGCACGCATTCCAAGGATACGAAGGCATTGGGCGCCCTCTGGTTACCCCAACGCCGCCGGGGGGTTATTTATCTATGTTAAAAACAAAAAGAACCAAAATATCCACTGTGTGAATTTCAGCTTAACTCAAAAATCAAGTTAGAATCTCATCTCTCAACTGACTAATGCTCTTGTGCAGCGTGCATAGGGCACGCTCCTACCTGTTCACTGCCTTGTTCTAGAACACAGTGTTCCTAAACGCGGAGCACTGCCCTTGAGAATGCAGGCAGTTTAAGTCACACTTAACAGCACCATTAGGAAAAGGAGTATGAAATTCGGTCTCTTAGAGCCCTGAAATGCGCCTTCTGATTTGGAGTTGGCGCAGTTTCGTGAGCTGTACATGATGTAGACTCATTTGTTAAAGTCATTAATTGGGCCCCCCCTTTTGTTCTGGAACGGAGAGGGTTTATATCTTGGTGGCTGCAGAAATGAAACCCAATCAAACCATCTCCTCCACAGAGTCTCCAGGGACATGGTTCCTTCAAGGTCACTTGGCTTAGTCTTGGGGTCGAGGACTTGGGAGAAGTAGACATGGATCCCTTGTTACTTGGAAATCTGGCAGAGGGCACTGGGTAGCGACCCCAGGCTTGCTGTGGAGCGAGTGGGGGCAGCTCAACCTCTATCTGCTGTCAAGCTCCACGTTTTTCTGCCAGAGTAGTGCTAGGCAATCGCACCCTCCATTTGGGGTACCTATCCATGGAGGGTGCACCTATCCACAAGATGCCAGTAAGGAGGCTGCGAACGCATGGTTCCTGACAGGCAAGCAAGAGGAGGCAGGCTTTAGGAAGGGGAAGGCAGTCTGAGAGTTGGGGCATTGTGTGGCCCCTGCTGTGGGCCAGCTCTGCATCTTTTCCTTGTGATGGCAGATTTATTCTCCAACTTCCCGGCAGAGTGATCTCTCCTTTCCTCTTCCTATCCCTCGCCAGTCTGTTTTCCCAACTGCCCTCTATCCAGCTGTGAGCGGCCCCTGAGCTGCCAGCCTCTGGGTCAAAGGTCAAGCTTCACTAGGCCGTGGCCTCAAACTCGCAGAGCCTCTGTCGGGAGAGTCAGAGTCACTAAGCATGTCACTCCAGGCCGGCAGCCCATTGCCAACCAAAGAAAGCAGTTGCTGATCTCGGAGTGCTCTACCCCGGTCCTTAGCCTTCTCTGATGACTGTGGACTCTTTGAGGGGGAGCAGTTTAATTTAGGAAATTACATTGGGACCATAAAGCCACTATTCAAGATGTTTTAGGAGGATTTTTTTTCACCCCCTGGGGGAGATCAATGATTTCTGTAGGTGTCCAAATTAGCGTAGTTTTGAATGTAGATTGCTGCAGGAGCAGGCTTCCATTGCATTATTTCATTTGCCCCAACACTGGTCTGTGCTGGAAAGAGGCTGCCAGAAGGGATCCAGGAGAGTCAAAGGAATGCCCTGCCCTCCAAGTAGGCAGATCTGTTCCAATGGGGCCGACCTTTTGTGAGTGGGGGCAAGGCCAGCAGAGTAAAAAGCAGATTTTTATGCACGTTCACGTGGCCCAATGTAATGAACCCATCTCCATCAATTTCTGGAGGCAGAGGGCTCAATTTATTTGGTTTTAGCTGAGGATCGTCCTCAGCCTCAGCTCTGACTGACTACAGAGCAGCCTAGTAGTTAGAATTCTCTCTCCAACGAAAGCGATGGTCAATAGAATTCTCGGTATCAAATGAGCAATAATTTGCTGTGGCTACATGCTGGATAATGAAAGATGTTAGCGGGATCAATAAAAAATGAAAACACTTTTACTTACATCTTGAGTTACTGTTTTAAGAGAGCAAGAGGGATGCAGCAAACCCAAAGCTTAGGTTCAGACTCTCTTCCAGCCCCCTCAGACCCACAGAGCTCTGTCACTGCCAGACAGGTGTTTCTTGCCCTGGGCCTCTACCTTCCCCCAGTTAGTGCTCAAAGGCAATAAGTTATTTACATCAAATTAACCCCTTAGTAACCGTTACTAATTTAACTACCAGGGTTTTAAAGTTTTTCTTTATTTCTGCAGTCAAATTGCTTCTCATAAAACGTGAAGGTCACTGAACTGGTTGTAGTTTACTAAAAAGTAGGAAAAGTGTCCCAAAGCTGCAATGTTCTTTGAAATACCTCAAAACATGCACTTAACTGAGATACCCAGAAGGACCTGTATTTTTTGTTTGTGCATACACAGGCAAATGAATAGGTTTAATTGCTTTTGATTTATTTTTTGTGGTCATTAAATCTGGAAAATTCAGACCTTAAACGCACTTTCCCCAGACCAGTTAATTCCCTCATCTTCTTTCATAATCATTTTGCCTATTCAATTTATTTTAAATTTGCATTGGGCTTATTTGTACCTTCCAGTCTTTTTTTTTTTTAACCATTCAATTGCATACACACTCGTCCATATCTGTTCTTTAAGAAACATTTTGTGAAACAATCATGAAAAAATATATTATATATATAGATATTTAAGATACCAAGGCTTAAAAATGAGAAAAATAAACCGAGTGCTCGGTATAAAACAGGGACAAGGAGAACGCTCATGGCCAGACAGCTTCCAGCAATCCCGGAACCAATATAAGCAAAGATCATTGGGAAATTACACTTTCTTACCGCTTAAAAAAAAAAAAAGACAATTTTAGCCTTCTCTTTATGCCCTCTGACCTGAGGAGCTGATTCTGCCACTGATATAACTATCAGTGCTGCAAAGACAGAGGGCAATGGACAGTGATTATTTTAAACAGGTTTGGGCTGTATTTGGAGACACAACCAAACAACCTTGGCGATGTCGAAAGCGGGAACAAGCTTAGGAAAGTGTAGCCCAGTTCCAATTTGGGAATCTCCCGGGTAAGTGAACCCTGCATCCTCCATTTCTACAACGCGCATAAATGCAGGCGCGGTTCTGCCGCTGCGAGCTGCATGGCTGGGGAACCACTCACAAATCACAGAAGCCCGTTCGTTTACCGGCCACCGCGAGGGATATTTACAAGCCTGGATATTTACAAGCGGTTCGGGAGGCCTCCTCTCAGCCCTCACTTGCTACTTTAAACTGGCCAGGAGAACCTGTTAGAAGCTAAAGCTGGAAGGGCAGGCTGGGAGGGGTGCGCCCCCGCTCGGCTCCCGGGCGGTGACGCGGCTGCTGCCCTCATCCCTCGCTTCCCACCCTGTTTGCTTGGTCATAAGCTCCGCAGTGGACCAGAGTGACCAGGGCGCCGGAGCACCTGCCCGGGCCTACCCGTAACCCCTCCACCCCTCTGCATGCGCCTGTAGACTGGCTTACCCGGGTGGGCGAGTCGCCTCGCATTAGCGGATTTCATGGCAAGTTGCTTCTTTGACAAGCGATCAGGTTCGCGTCTGAGGATTTACCCCCTAGGAGGGAGGGAAACCAGAGTCAATCTGCATAATTTCAAATGAGAAGGAAACCAGAAAACAGGGAAGCCTAATTTCAAGTCCCCTAATTCCCCCTCTCCTCCGGAAACTATATCTAGCCCTCCCCACAGCCCCCCCCCCCTTCGGTCCCCAACTAATGGACAGTAAGAAAAGAAATCGTTCACGTCGCGGGTGATACCTTTTATTGCGTTCATTTTAAAGACTGGCACAGGATGGACCCCTCCGTGAAGCCTTTCTTGGTAGCTCTGCCTGGGGCAGGTGGGTCCCCCGATCGCTGCCGGGCCCGAGGATTCCAGCAAGGTCACGACGTGAGGGGTGCGGGGAAGAAAGACCTCGGGCTCGGTGCCAAGCTGCCCCCTTCGGCGCCCAGAGTCTAAGCCTGACGCACAAACCCAAATTCCCTCCAGCGCCATCGGCTCCATCTTTAAGTCCAGGCAAAGATCAATTCTCCCGCTTTCCTTCGCACACACACATTTGCAGCCATAAATAAACAGCTCCCAGCTAAATCAGGAACCGGAGAAGAGAAAGAAAAGAAAGAAAAGAGAAGGGCGAGAACCGGAGCACGAGCCTCTCTTCTCCCGGGCTCCGGAAGGCTCTTTTTGGTCAGGCCAACCTAGCTTTTGGGCTTGCAACTCGCATTTGAATAGCCGCCTGGGCTTGTTATGGACCGGGGAAAGCTCTGAAAGGGAATCACTATGCAAATTGTCCCAGTTACAATCGAAAGGTTCGATCTCCAGGAGCTGCTTGACGGAAGTTGATGTCAGCTATCTGTGCATTAGGGTTGCATTACCGCCTTCGCGGGTCTTCTCACCACCCCCGCTCACGCCTGCGGGGAGGCTTTTTTGTTGTTGTTGCTTATGTGTGTATTTTCCCTCAGTAATTAAAAAAAAAAAAAAGGAGGAAAAAAAAGGGCTGAAGGTGGCGGCGTAGCTGACTCGGGCCTGGGAGGCCCACGGGCGGAGAGAAGGAGGTGCGGCCGCTCGGGCGGGGATAAGGGTGGGGGTGTCATTCTTTTGCAGCAGGTGTTGATGGTGCTTCTGAAATCAAACATTTAGAAACGGCTTTTTTTCAGTGTTTTGCAGGACTAGCAGTGGTGAGAGTTGGGGGCGGCGATATCTGCCGCCACCCGCCTGCTTGATCCTACAATGCCGGCTGCGGATCAATAACCGCTCACTGTAATCCTGGTAATTGTAGGGCTCGAAGCTTTTATTTTAAAGAAATAGGACACTGGGGCGCGGGCGGGCGGCTGAGGCGGCGCGGTTGGGCCGTGGTGCCTCGGAGCGCCTTTTGGGGCGCCTATCTCTTTAACCCTATAGCCCGAAAAATTCCCGCCATTGAGGTGTTTCGGGATTTCAGCGTCCGCGTTAGTCCGGTGGGTCCGTGGGTTCGTTGGATCTGCTAAGCTCGCACGGCTTCGGGGGCGGAATGGCGCTCATGAGAAGGAGCTTTTGGATGATGCTCTAGGCCGGCCGCGTGCGGGATCCGGCATTTCCCCCGCCTGCTCCCTGGTCCCGGCAGGGGGGCAAGGGCGGAGCGTGACATCTTGGGCTTGGACGCTGGTCACTTAGCCTTAGGCCTCATTGACCGATACTGGAATATAGGCCTTTCCGTACAGAAGGCTAGAAATTTTGACTCGTCGGTTGCCTTCCTGGGCCAGAGACTGTCAGGCTCCGGGCAGGTCAGGCGGACACCTTACTGTTGGTCTCGAGTGGGCCTACTCTGTGTCTGGCGCTTAGCTTTGCAGGCTGGCAGGGTCACTAGGATCCAGCGATTTTTCGCACATGCGGCCACCTAAACTCTGGTTTCCTCCGGGAGCGCAAAATTGCACGTTTGGCGGAGGCCAGCCGACTTCCATGCGCCGGCAAGCCGCCCGCTCCTCAGCCTTCCGCCGCTCGCTGGCAGAGCCAGAGCAGGACCGCTGGGGCCTGGGGCCGCAGCCCCCGCGCGGCTGACTGCCCGCAGCTTCTGGCGCCCCAGAAGATGACCATCTGTCATTCAATTAAGGTTTCAGGGCAGCTGATGGGGGAGCCAGGGTCAGCGACCCCAGGACAAAACGGCCTGCTGCCTCGGATAGGAGAAGTTCAAATGTTAAATGCAGAACATTGTGCCCTCTCCCAGTTCTGGCCCCCACCCGGCCGCAAGGTCCGGCCTGTGGACAGCAGCGGGGTGAAGGGCAGCGGTCATTAGCACTTAGATTTCAGCTCTGGGCCTGGCTCCTTCTGTTGGGTCATTTTGACCAGAGAACCTTTAACCCTTTCACGCCAACCTTCCCTCTAGGGATGGCCATCTCGTCTGATGAGGGAAAGAAAGGGAGGGAGATCATATGCACCCGTAAAAAGAGAGGTTAAACTGTATTTCTGGTCACTTCTTCATAGAAGAAGAAAGCCTACTAGATAGAAGAAAAACAGTTTGTTGTAGCCAAAAGCAAGCTAAAAACTACATAAGGTTTTATTCTTTAATTTTTAGTTTTGGGGAAGACATGTATTCATTACATATGATGGTGGGACTACTGGGCCAGTGTGGGAGAATGGATTTGTAAAAATTTCCAAACTTTCCTTCCATAATTGTGTTTACCCAAATCTTTGTGACTGGTGATGAAGTCTCCATTGCAGCCAGCCTCATCTAAGGCAGAGAGGTTGCAAGTGGACTTTTTCCCTTTTGGGACTTTCCTTTAATAAAATTAAGTAAAGTTTTTTTTTAACTAATGGGATTCATAAAATACATTCATTAAGCATCTACACACTGTGGGCATTTAGGTGTTTATATTTTTGGGTTGCCTACACTAGGTAGGGGGAGAAGCACGTAACTACATAGCAGTTTTTAATGGAAGAACCAAACTATTCCTCTCAACTTTTAACTGTGGAGCCCAGAACAACTTTATTAGTAAGATATCATTTCAAGACTTGGAAAACTAGGTCCTTTAAAAGGCTATATAGTAACAGAAGAAGAACCCATGGCTTCTAGTTTCCAGCCCCAGTTCTTAACATTAAGAACCTCCTCACTCCTTTTTGGAAGTTGCTATCAAAGGAATCAATCAATCAATCAGATATTCAGCACCACAGCACCTTAGCAAATTTTTCACTGGATAACAATGAATAATGCATGGCCCTCCAGTATATTGACTGTGGTAAATGGTGTTTAAGGTAAGGTGCTGCAACAAGTACCTTTAAATAAAATCAAAATAAAAAAGTTTACCACAATCATAATAAATTGTTCAGTCATCTTCCTATTGACTCACACAGCATCTTTCTTCAGGGGCATTTGAAGTTATTTTTTTTCCCCTTGCAAACAGACCAGAACAAATTGATGAATTGAGCTTTCACTATGCTAATTTAGACATTATAAATATTTAATTAACATCCCTAATAGCCAGTCATAGAGGGCCCCCTCTCTACTTTACACTGTTCTTAATCTAAAGTAAATGCTTTTCCCATTAATAGCCTGACGCCATATTAGCAGCTTCCTCTGTAAAAGGACCCCATTTAGTCCAAAAGGAGGGGGCCATTGAGTAGTCTGCATTAGATAGGGGTTTGTTCTTGTTTGTAAAGGATCCTGATAACAGCTTCTTAGGATTCTACCTTCCCTAGTTCTTGCTTAAGTGAGACTATTCTGAGAATAAGGGTGACCTCTCAATTTCATTGTTTTAGAGAAGGTAATCTTTTGACTACCTTGGTAATTGAAGGTAACTTTTGGATTAGAGTAAAACTGTATTTATTTTCACAAGGGTTACATTCAAAAATGGATCACAGATAACAGGTGACAGATTTCCAACCATGGTGTATACGAGTCTTTTTAACAGAGAGGTGCAGTGAAGAAGAATTCTGAACCAAGAGTCAAAAGACTGAGGTTCAAATCCTGTGGCGCTCAATTGTAGTGAGAGTCTTGGGCAAGAGATTTAATCCATTTGAGCCTCAGATTTCTCTGTATATAATTAATACCACAGGGTTACATAAAAGAATAAATGGGAAGAGATAAGTGAAATCACATAGCATCTAGTAAATACTCAATTTATATTGGGTTCATTCTTAAATAACTGCCAAAATTGTCAACTCTTCTCTCTTCTTATGTTTATCCTTGTATTCTTTAAAATATTCTATTATCATAATCTAACATTATATTTGCAAATGTTGTTTGTCTTACCAATTCTTGGATTTCGTTTCTTTAATCTGAAGTGGGGGAAAATAGAGACCAAAACCCTGACCAAGAGGCAGTGTAAGAACAGCTACTAGAATTTAGACTTTCAAAAGCTCTGAGTCATAAACTCTGATCACTGAAATGTCCTTACACAACAACCCTTGTGTGGTTTAGAAAGATTCCAGAAACAGCATTATATTTCCCAAGGGTCAGGCATCAGGCCAGAACTGAGAGTTCAAGAAATTAGAAACTCTCCAGGCTGATCTAACTCTGGGACTAGAATCTGCAGATGCTGAACATTAGAGGAAACAACTGAAGAAAGGAAAAGAAATGTCAGAAAATTAAACTTAAAATATAAGCCATGTTAGGCTGAGAATATTTCTCAAAGAATTTGAGGAAAAAACCGAATTGACTTGTTGGATGTTACTAGTTACAGTGACAATAGAAAGCATGAATTATTAGTCTTGTCTGCCAATGCAAAATAAATGCTTAATGTACTGTAGTCTTTACTAGTGACAGATAAATATTTATCTAGATATAGTGAAATTATATCATTTCAAATTTTGATGCAATCCAATTTTTCCATTTTATTTTTAGTCAGCAGTGTAAAGACCCAGATGGAAAGATCAGTGGGAAAGAGGCAAGCGATTGGTTGGGATGATTTCCTAAGAAGCAGGGGTAGTAGGAGTCACTGAAGGCTTTGCCCAAAGTACAAGGCTGAAATGTTGTTTATATGTAAAGACTGATGTTATTTATATGGACAAACAGCAAAGGTCTGGCATTTAATAACCCTCTTTCTTCCTTGCTCAGCTTTCCTCTCTCATTTTCTTTATCTAGTCTGTGGTGAACAGGAAGGGTGCATTTTTTCCACTCCCTTCAACCTTTCGTATTGAGATACTTACGGGAAATGTTTTTAACCAGGGGCTCCCAGAGGGGTGTCCTAAAATGTTACCTCATAAAACCATCTTTCCTTCTAAGGGAATGCTTTCAGTGGACTTAGACAACTTTCACTATCTTCTTGAACCTCCTGAATGAAGGCAATGGGCCTTTTATAGTTAAACTCTGGGGAATTACCTCTTACAAACAGGGTGGGGAAAAGGTTTTGAGCTTGGAAAACTTCCTATTTGCTTAATCAGCTACTGTCAGGTACTTTGTTGGGCACAGGGGTTAAAAGGAAATAAGAAGTGGTCCTAACCTGAGGGAACTGAGAGATACTGAGAGACTATTTCAGAGATCTGAAGAAAGCTGTGAGTTGAGAGGATGGGGTAGATGCCCAGGCAGGGAGTTTGTCACTGAAGGCTTTACCCAAGAAGGCAACTCCTCAAATTCTGGAGGAGAGAGGGAGTTGCACAGGTGAAGATGAGGATGGGGGAAGGTCACAGTGGCAAAAAGAATGATTAATATGTGCAAAGGCACTACAGTCTGAGTGTTCAAACTGGCAGGTTTGAAGGTGTATAGCTCAAGAAGAAAGTCACTTGAAACCTTTGAAGAGTTTTGGTGACAAATTTGGTTTGAATTTTTACCATTGACTCAACAGGGAGCGAGCAGTAATTTTTAAGCAGGCAAGTGAGATGACCAAATCTTATTACTTAGAAAAGTCATCTGCAGCAGAATAAAGATGTTGGGGACAGGAAAGCTTGTATGAAAATGACAAAAACAGCAAATCAAAGCAAAGCTGGTATCCATATTATTGTTATAAAAGCTGTAACTCATTAAATGATTTTCTGAATTTCCATTTTTTTAATTTAGGGACAGAGACATCGTGATCTCAAACTTATCTGAGGACTAGAGTAGTATTTTTCTGTTAACCATTACTTTTGGTTCATTTTTCCATCTGTAAGTATCTCATAGCTCTGCCTTTGAATCTTGTTCTCTGATGAACTTGCATATTTTGGGTGAACAACCATTGTCCCTGGACTTGTCTTCAGTGGTAGCACGAACTGGTCATGTATGAATGAAACACAAAACAACTCCAAAATCTTGATGAATGAAGTGGATCTTCACTATTGGTCTTTTTGGAAATGTTTCAAAACCTGCACTACCATTTTTTGTACAGTATTCCACACACTGAATTTCTTAAAGTTCACTTTTAGGCAACTCTCTACTCTTTCCCCTTTCTTCCTCAGTAATGAAATTCCTGTTGTTGGATGTAGCAATGTGGCCCAGATATACAACCATATCTCTCAACCACTCTTGTAGAAAGGGGTAGTGGCCCATGAGAAGTAAGAGGTGTCTTATGGTGAAACTTCAGGGAAAGGACTTTGTTTTTTCATTTCTTTAACAAAATTATGTTTATTGAGTTAACATTGCTTTGCAAAACAGTGTAAGTTTCAGGGGGTATGAATTTATACCTCTGCAAATGTATGTTATCTTACTTCACCCACCAATAAAGCACCAAAAAATTTCCACCATAGTCCACTAAGCCTCTTCCCTGCTTTTGATTCCACTTCTCCCCTCACAGAAAAATTCTTTAAAGGGGCCTTAAGCAAATGGGACATAGGACTTATGGCCTCGCCCCTTTCTTCTCCCTCATGCCTGGTTAGGCAACTTGGAGTTGTGATGATCATCTGGAAATTATGAGGCAATTTTGAATATAAAATCTACGTGTTACTGTCTCCAAGAGAACTCCAAAGATAAGCATAAGCTCAAAATAAGTGGTTGGAAAATAATCCTACAAGGAAATGGAACCAAAAATGGGCAGGGATGGCCATACTTTGATAAAATAGACTTCTAGCTAAAAAAAGGTAAGGAGAGAGATGGACATTATACAATGATTAAAGGCTCAATACATCAGGAAGATATAAAGTCATCAATATATATTCATCAAATGAAGGAGTACCAAAAAAAATAAGGCAGCTATTATCAAATCTGGAAACAGACCTGGCAGCAAAGAAATAGTAGTAATGGACTTCAGCAACCCACTTTCACCAATGGACAGGTAAACCAGACAGAAAATCAATAGGAAAACAATAGCCCTAAACAATGAAGCAGACCTCATTTTATTTTAAAGATTTATTTATTTTATTTATGCATACAAGCTGGGGTGCAAGCCAGAGGTGTGAGGCAGTGAGCGGGTTCACCAGAGACAGAGTGTGGAGCAGAACAGGCAGATCGACTGAAATACAGTGCTGAGGGGAGCAGCAGGCGAGGCAGGAGAGGTCTGCTGCACCATGTGGAAATCTCCCTGGCAGGGCATCGAACTAATGCTGCAGCTGCCAACAGTGCCGCAGCGCCATGCTTAACCCGTTGTACCACCAGAGGAGGCCCCAGACCCCATGTTTTAATAGGTGTTTATAGGGCACTGAGCACTATTTAAATTTAAGTATGCACTCTTTCAAGTACATATGGAACATTCTTCAGGATTGACCATACGTTGGGTGACAAGTGTCAATAAATTTGTGAAGACTGAAATCATAGGAAGTAACTTCTCTGGTCACAGTGGTATCAGACCAGAAATCAACAACAAAAAGAAAGCAGGAATGGGGCCTCCTTGGTGGTACAATGTGTTAAGTCACAGCTCTATGAAGCTATCCAGAGCTACTGAAGCTTGAGTTTGATCCCTGGCCAGGGAGCTTCCCACATGATGCAGCAGACCTCTCCTGCCTCACCTGCTGCTCCCCTCAGCAGTGTATTTCAGTAGATCTGTCTGTTCTGCTCCCCACTCTGTCTCTGGTGAGTCCTCTCACCCCCTCTACCTCGCACCTCTGGCCTACACCCCAGCTCTTGTATGCATAAATAAATAAATCTTTTTTAAAAAATGAAAGCAGGAATGATATGTGGAGATTGAACAACATACTGCATGACTATTGGGTTAATGAAGAAATCAGAGCAGAAATTAAAAAATACCCACAGACAAACTAAAGTGAAGACACAACCAGCAGAACCTTTGGGACACAGCAAAAGCAGTACTAAGAGGGAAGTATTTAGCTATACAGACCCACATTAAGAAACAAGTGAGAGCTCCATGGAATAATTTTACTTCTCACTTTAAGAAACTAGGGGAAAAAAAAAGAACAAACAAAATCAAAAGCCAGTGTAAGGAAGCAAGTAATAAAAATTAGAGCAAAAACAAACAAAATAGAAATAAAAAAGACAGCCAAAAAGACTAATGAAACCAAAAGCTGGTTATTTGAAAACAAAACAAAACAAAACAAAACAAAACAAAACAAAATAGACGAAACTTTAGCTTGGTTCACTAATAAATTGAATCAAAAATGAAAGAGAAGAAGTTATAACAGACATCTGAGAAATACAGAGGATCATAAAAGATTACAATAAATATCTATATGCCAGTAAGTTGAGTAACATAAAAGAAATGGATAAATTCTTAGGAAAATACAACCTCCTGAGGCTGAATCAGGAAGAAATTGAAAACCTGAACTAATTACAAGCAAGAAATTGAAACAATAATCAAAATCCCCTAAAAAGACAAACAAACCAAAAACAAAAGCTCAGGAACAGATGGTTTCACCAGAGATCTACAAAAACCCTTCAAAGATGAATTAAGAGAGCAAATGCTTCCAAATGCATTTCTCAAGGTCAAAATTACTCTGATACCAAAAACCAGACAGATATGAAAAAAGAAAACTACAGATCAATATCCGTGATGAACACAGATGCAGAAATCCTCAACAAAATATTAAACCAAATTAAACAATGCATTAAAAGAATCATACATCATGACCAATTGGAATTTTTTCCAGAGGTGCAAGGATAGTGCAACATCTGAAAATGGATCAAAGTGTTTCACCGCATCAACAAAAGGAAAGGTAGCAATCATATGCTCACACCAACAGATTCAGAGAAAGCATTTGATAAGACTCACATCCATTTATTATAAAAATTCTTTACAAATGCAGATAGAAGAAAAATACCTCAACATAATAAAGACTATATATGACAAACCCACAGCCGAGATCATACTTAATGGTGAAAACTGAAAGATTTTCTTCTGAGACAAGGACATTTACTTTAACCACTACTATTCAACATAGTATTAGAGGTTCTAGCTAGAGCAATTAAGTGAGACAAAGGAATGAAATGAATTCAAATGAGGAAAGAAAAAATAAACTATAATTTGCAGATGATTTGGTAATCCTAAAGACTCCATTAAAAAAAAATAATTGAGGGCCTCCCTGGTGGAGCAGCGGTTGAGCGTTGCGCTGTGGAGCTGTTGGCAGCGCGCGATGCAAGTTCGACACCCAGCCGGGGAGAATCCCACATGGTGCGGCAGACCTCTCCTGCCTCGCCCGCTGCTCCCCTCAGCAGTGTATTTCTGATCTGCCTGTTCTGCTCCCCACTCTGTCTCTGGTGAACCCTCTCGCCGCCCCACGCCTATGGCCTATACCCCAGCTTGTATGTATAAATAAATAAATCTTTTTAAAAAAATTGAGATCATGTGACCCAACATGGCCACAAAGGATCCCTAGGCTTGAACATTAAAACATCTGATAAGGAGAGGTAGCAGCAAGATACTGAGGAGACAGAGAGACTCAGACATCCTGCACAGGCTGGAGCATCTCCACTAGGGATTCCACTGTGGAGGGAAGTTGTGGGAACAGAATAAAGAAGAAGGAACCTCATCAGAACTCTCCCCTCCTCCACCTGCAGAGCTGGACCATTGCGATCAGAACCACTGCTGCACTGGGAAGGTGGTGCAAAGCTGCCCTTCCCCCCAAGTGGAGAACCAGCTGCAGCAAGGAGACAGCCCAGGGCAACTTCCAGGAGGAGTTAAGAGAGGAAAGCTGATACTACCTCAGCCAGAAAAGATAGGACTGAGACTCCCAGGCAGGGGGTGTCAGTAGCATTTACCACAGCAGTAGGGGTATCTGGAAACCCCAAGACCCCGGGGTAAAGGACTAAAGACCTCTATTCACTCACACAACTACCTCCAAGGCCCTGGAAGAGTGCCTTCCTCCTTAAATCATACCTGCAGTTCATAGCTCAATTTCACAACAAATCTATAGTGCCTCAGGGGAGATTTTCTCCATTGTTTCTGGGTGTGTGTGTGTGTTTGTGTGTGTAGGGGGGTGGAGGTATGTGTGTTTAGATATGGGTCTTTCTTTTAGTTAGTTGTATTTGTGTCTATTAGTCTTTTTTTATTTGTCCTCTGTGGTTTTTTTTTTGTGTGTGTGTTTGGTCTAGTTTTGCTTCAAATAGACAAGGCTCCCCCCATCAGTTAGTGTGTATATTTGTTTATTGACCAACTGGTTATCTACGATGTATCTCCCATATATCTCCCTCTCCACTACCTGTCTTCCAATTCCTCTATCTTTCTTCTTTACCTCTGTCAACATCACCATAACTACCTTCTTTCCCGCTACTGCTACGTTCCCTCCTACTCCATCTCCCCCTTTTTCCCTTCCCTGATATAGCCGCTTCTTGCTTCTCCTACCTTTGAAATCTCCCTAAAACCCTCCTCTCTATCCATATCCCTTCCCTTTTTCCCAATTAACTTTTGATCCTAGAACACATCTGAGATACAGCTAGAGAGACCTGGAAGATCAACAGAGAAATACGTCCCACCCTCCCAGCAGGCACCTCCCAGTGGAATAAGACAGAGTGTCTGAGGGGCAAGTTGCCACATGAGACTCTTAACTACAATGGGCTGAGAAACTGGACACTGCTCCTCACAGTGGGAGCTGAAAAAGCAGGACCTTCTGCTGCAAAGCATAACCCAGGTCAACATCGACTACAACAGAAGAGCACCCAGACGATACCCAGTCACAGCAACTCAGATACTAGACAGAAACGACCACGACATAACAAGGGAAATCAGAAATCATGCCCACCAACATGAGCGGTACAGGGGCACTATGAACAGAGCAAAGCCAAAGGCTAACAACAGGAAGGAAAAAAACTACAAGCAATCAAGCAGGCTCTTCTAAGAATACTACACCACAGAAGGAAAGCCAACCTCCATCTCCAGAACCAGACAATATGGATATGGAAGAGTATCTCCAACTCACAGACAAAGAATTTTAAAAAGCCATAATGAAAACAATTAAAGAGTTTAGAGAAAATGCAGAAAGAAACAAGAGCACAATTAATGAACGTAAAAAGAAAGTGAAGGAACTGGAGGATAACCAGAAAAGCCAAGAAGCTAGAAGAGCAGAAATGCAGGATCGAATCAGTACTCTTGAAGATGCAGAAATAAAAAGAAACAAAGCGGAAAAGGAAAGAGAAGTACAAAGAAGAAAAAAAACAAAGAAACACTGTGAGAGCTATCAGACACCATGAGGAAAGGAAATATAAGAGTCATAGGTGTCCCAGAAGGTGAGGAGAGAGGGCCTCCCTGGTGGCACAGCGGTTAGGAGCTGCGCTGTGGAGCTGTCAGCAGTGGTGACGCGAGTTCGATGCCCGGCCAGGGAGATTCCCACGTGGTGCGGCAGACCTCTCCTGCCTCGCCCTCTGCGCCCCTCAGCAGTGTATTCCCGTTGATCTGCCTGTTCTGCTCCCCATTCTGTCTCTGGTGAACCCTCTCACCGCCCCATGCTTCTGTACCCCAGCTTGTATGCATAAATAAATAAATCTTTTTTTTTAAAGATTTATTTATTTATATATACAGCTGGGGTACAGGCCAGAGGTGTGGAATGGTGAGAGGCTTCACCAGAGACAGAGTGGGGAGCAGAACAGGCAGATCAGAAATACACTGCTGAGGGGAGCAGTGGAAGAGGCATGAGAGGTCTGCAGCCCTATGTGGGAATCTCTCTGGCTGGGCGTTGAACTTGCATCGCTGCTGCCGACCGCTCCACAGCGCAGCGCTTAACCAATGCGCCACCAGGGAGGCCCATAAATAAATAAATCTTAAAAAAAAAAAAAAAAGGTGAGGAGAGAGACCAAGGAGCCAAAAAGCTATTCTAGGAGATAATTGAAGAGAACTTCCCAAACATGAAAAAGGAAATGAAAATAGACTTACAGCAAGCTAGACGGACTCCAAATTATCTCAATGAAAGGAGAAACTCTGCTAGACATATAATTGTAAAGCTCCCAAAGGTCCAACAAGGAAAAAATAATAAAAATGATAAGGGTGAAGAAGCAGATAACCTATAAAGGAAAACCAATCATGATGACATCAGACTTCTCAGAGGAAATACTATGGGCTAGAAGAGAATGGACCGACATATTTAACAAACTCCAAGCCAACAAATTCCAATCAAGAATACTCTACCCCACAAAGCTCTCATTCATTTATGAAAGAAAGATAAAAAACTTTTCAGACAAACAAAATCTCCAGAAATTCATCACTACTAAATCCCCACTCCAAAAAATACTACAAGAAACCCTAAAGTCAAAACCAACAGAAGAATGAATAGGAAGAACAGAATTAGGTAAGGAATAAAATCACAAAAAGGCCAACAAAATGTATTATACAGTCATCAATGTATTAATATTAACTCTGAATGTAAATGGATTAAACTCATCAATAAAAAGACACAGAGTAGCAGATTGGATTAAAAAACAGAATCCAACCTTTTGCTGCCTACAGGAAACACATCTAACTACAAAAGATAAACACAGATTGAAAGTAAAAGGTTAGAAAACAGTTCTACAAGTAAATGGACCAGAAAAGAAGGCAGGAACAGCTACACTTATATCAGATAAAATAGACTTCAAAGTTAAAAAAGTAAAAAGAGACATAGATGGTCATTACGTTTTGATTAAAGGGACAATTTATCAAGAAGACATAACAATCATCAACATATACTCACCAAATGAAGGAGCACCAAAATATATCAGACAACATGTCATCTCTGAAAACAGACATCAGAGAAAATACATATATAGTAGGAGACTTCAACACTCCACTCTCACCATTGGACAGATTGATGAGACAAAAAATAAGTAAGGACACTAGGGCCCTAAATAAAGACATAGCTCTCATGGGTGTAACAGACATATGTAGGACACTGCACCCCCCAAAATTTGAATACACATTCTTCTCAAGTGCACACGGATCATTCTCCAAGATAGATCACATACTGGGACACAAGACAAACATCAACAGATACACCAAGATAAAAATCATACCAACTATCTTCTCCGACCATAAAGGCATCAAACTGTACATAAACCATGAAAAGAAAACAAGGAACCCCCCTACCTCATGGAGGTTGAAACCCACACTACTGGAAAGACCATTGGATCAATGAGGAGATCAAAGAAGAAATTAAAAAGTTCCTGGAGATGAACAATAACAAGAACACAACATTCCAGAATGTATGGGACACAGCAAAAGAAGTTATAAAAGGAAAATACATAGCAATACAGGCTCACATCAAAAAACAAGAAAGATCTCAAAGAAACAACCTAATATCACACCTTAAAGAACTGGAAAAAGAACAACAAAAGAACCGAAAAGCCAGTATAAGAAAGGAAATAATAAAAATCAAAGCAGAAATAAATGAAATAGAGGTTAAAAAAATCCAAAAGATCAATGAAACCAAAAGCTAGTTCTTTGAAAAAATAAACAAGATAGACAAACCTCTAGCCTGGCTCAAAGAAAAAATTAGAAAAAGCACAAAAAATAGGATCATAAATGAAAGAGGAGAAATTACAACAGATATAGCAGAAATCAAAAGAATAACCAGAGACTACTATGAACAGTTATATGCAACAAGTTCAACAATCTAGATGCGATGGACAAATTCTTAGAATTATACAAACATCCTAAGCTAGATCAAGAAGAAATAGAACATCTAAACAGACCAGTTACCACCAGTGAAATCGAAACAGTAATCAAAACCCTCCCCAAAAACAAAAGCCCAGGACTAGATGGGTTCACAAATGAATTTTACCAAACGTTCAGAAATGAACGAGTGACTATCCTACACAAACTTTTTCAAAAAATTGAGAAGGAAGGAATACTACCAAATATGTTTTCTGAAGCCAACATTACCCTAATACCAAACAGAACAAGGATAACACACAAAAAGAAAACTATAGACCAGTCTCTCTAATGGACACTGCTGTAAAAATCCTCAATAAAATTTTAGCTAACAGAATCCAACAATGCATCAAAAAGGTAGTTCACCATGACCAAGTGGGATTTATTCCAGGAGCACAAGGATGGTTCAACCTCAGAAAATCAATTAATGCAATCCAATACATCAACAACAACAACAACAAAATAAATAAAAACCACATGATCATATCAATAGATGCTGAGAAAGCATTCGACAAAGTCCAACACTTATTTATGATGAAAGTCCTCAAAATTCTAGGAATAGAAGGAACATACCTCAACATGATAAAGGCCATATATGACAAACCCATAGCCAGTATCATTCTCAATGGTGAAAAACTGAAAGCCTTTCCCTTAAAATCTGAAACAAGACAAAGATGTCCACTGTCACCTCTGCTTTTCAATATAATACTGGAAGTCCTAGCCAGAGCAATAAGACAAGAGAAAGACATAGAAGGAATCCAAATAGGGAAAGAAGAAGTAAAGCTATCACTATTTGCAGATGATATAATAATATACATAGAGAACCCTAAAAACTCCACAGAAAACCTAATCTGAATAATCAATCAATTTAGTAAAGTAGCGGGATATAAAATCAACACACAAAAATCAGTAGCCTTCCTATATGCAAACAATCAATCAGAAGAGGAGGAAATAAAGAAAACCACCCCTTTTACAATCAAAACAAAAAAAATCCAAATACCTGGGAATAAACTTAACAAAAGAGGTGAAAGACCTATACAAAGAAAACTGTAAAACATTATTAAAAGAAATAGAGGAAGACACAAAGAAATGGAAAGACATCCCATGCTCATGGATTGGAAGAATCAACATTATCAAAATGGCCATACTACCAAAAGTAATTTACAGATTCAATGTTATTCCAATAAAAATCTCAATGACATTCTTCAAAGAGATAGAGTGAATACTGATGAAGTTCATATGGAACCACAAAAAACCTCGAATAGCCAAAGCTCTTCTGACCAAAAAGGAGAATGGAGGAATCACCCTCCCAGACTTCAAATTATATTACAAAGCTATAATAATTAAACTGCATGGTACTGGAATAAAAATAGACACATAGATCAGTGGGATAGAATAGAGAACCCAGAAATCAATCCACATATATATGGACAATTAATATTTGACAAAGGTGCAAAGAATATGCAGTGGAGCAAGGACAGTTTGTTCAACAAATGGTGCTGGGAAAACTGGACAACTACATGGAGAAAAATGAATCTAGACTACTGCCTCACACCCTACACTAAAACCAACTCAAAATGGATAAGAGACTTGGATGTAAAAAGGACAGTCTATTCAATAAATGGTGCTGGGAAAACTGGACAGCTACATGCAAAAAAATGAAGCTAGACTACTACCTCACACCCTACACTAAAACCAACTCAATATGGATAAAAGACCTAGACATAAGACCTGAAACCATAAAATTTGTGGAAGAAAATATAGGCAAAACTCTACATGACATACATCTCAGCAAAATCTTTAAGGACACATCCCCCAAAGTGAAGGAAGTGAAGGACAAGATAAACAGATGGGATTACATCAAAATAAAAAGCTTCTGTACAGCAAAAGAGACATTAACCAAAACAAACAGACACCCTACCAACTGGGAAAAGATCTTTGCACACAATACATCCCATAAAGGACTGATAACAAAAATTTACAAGGAACTCATACAACTCAACAAAAACAAAGCCAATAACCCAGTCAAAAAATGGGCAGAAGAGCTCAAAAGGCACTTCTCCAAAGAAGAAAAGCAAATGGCCAACAATACATGAAAAAATGCTTAACATCACTTATAATTAAGGAAATGCAAATCAAAACCACTGTGAGATACCACCTCACACCTGTGAAGATGGCACACATTAAAAATACAGGCAACAACAAATGCTGTAAAGGAAGTGGTGAAAAAGGATCTCTTCTGCACTGCTGTTGGGAATGTGAATTGGTCCAACCACTATGGAAAGCTGTGTGGGGATTCCTCAAACTGCTAAACATGGAGCTTCCATACGACCCAGCAATGCCACTTTTGGGAATCTACCCAAAGGACACAAAAACACTAATCCAAAAGGATACATGCACCCGTATGTTCACTGTGGCACTATTCACAATAGCAAAGGTGTGGAAGCAACCCAGATGTCAAAAAATATATGACTGGATCAAGAAGATGAGGTTCATATACACAATGGAATACTATTCAGCATTCAAAGAAGATAAACATGCAATTTGCAGCGACCTGGATGGAATTAGAGGGGATCATACTCAGTGAAATAAGCCAGAAAGAAAGAGAAAAATATCGAATGGTTTCACTTATAGCAGGACTATAGGGAAACCAAGTAGGAGAGAGACACTTGGGGGGAGGAGGGGAGGATAGGGGCACAAAATGAAGTAGAAAAGGACACAGGGGACCACGGAGATGGATCACGGGTGAATTGGTGGTGAGGGGCTACCCAAGGGGAATACAAAATGTAAAAGATATAAATAACAATAAAAATATATATTGAAAAAAAAAGCTAAAATAAAAGACCTGAAACCATAAAATATATAGAAGAAAATGTAGGCAAAACAATACACGACATACATCTTAGTAACATTTTTTAAAGACACATCCCCCAAAGCAAAAGAAGTGAAGGAAAATATAAACAGCTGGGGTTACATCAAAATAAAAAGCTTCTGTACTGCAAAAGAGACGTTAACCAAAACAAACAGGCACCTTACTAACTGGGAGAAAATCATTGCACACAATACAACTGATAAAGGACTGATAACAAAAATCTACAAGGAGCTCACACAACTCAACAAAAACAAAGTCAACAATCCAATCAAAAAATGGACAGAAGAGCTAAAAAGACACTTCTCCAAAGAAGAAAAGCAAATGGCCAACAGCTATATGAAAAATATTCAGTATCACTTATTATCAGGGAAATGCAAATCAAAACCACAATGAGATAGCACCTCAACCAGTGAGAAAGGCACACATTAAAAAAACAGGCAACAACAAACGCTCGTGGGGAGGTGGAGAAAAAGGAACTCTTCTGCACTGCTGGTGGGAATGCAAATATGTCCACCCATTATGGAAAGCTGTATGGTGGTTCATAAAATTGCTAAAAATGGAGCTTCTGTGTGACCCAGCAACACCACTTTTGGGAATCTACCTGAAAGACACAAAAACACTAATCCAAAAGGATACATACATCCGTATGTTTATTGCAGCATTGTTTACAATAATTAAGGTATGGAAACAACCCCGATGTCCAAAAATAGATGATTGGATCAAGAAGATGTGGTACATATACACAATGGAATACTATTCAGCATTCAAAAAAGATAAACACATGCAATTCGCAGCAATATGGATGGAGTTAGAAGGGATCAAGCTCAGTGAAATAAGCTAGAAAGAAAGAGAAAAATATAGAATGGTTTCATTTATTACAGGAATCTAGAGAAAACAAATAAGAGCGATATTCAGCGAGGGGGGGAGGATAAGGGTTCAAAACGGGGGAGAGGGAAGCACAAGGGACTGTGGTGAAGTTCACGGGTCAATTGGTGGTGGGTAACCCACGGGAATACACTATAATGTAAAAGATACAAATAATAATAAGCATATATTTAAAAAAAACTTAATTGAATCAATAAATCTGCTTAAAAGTGGCAGTCCACAAAGTCAACTTACAAAAATCAGCTGCATTCCTGTATTAAAACAATGAGCTAGAATTGAAAAAAAATTATCCTAATTATAATAGCTTTAACAAAATGAAATATCTAGGGATAAACCTAACATAGGAAATGAAGGACCTGTACAATGAAAACTATATGACATTGTTAAAAGAAATAGAAGAAGACACACAAAAAAATGGAGAGCTATTCCTTGCTCATGAGTTGGAGGAAATAACATTGTTAAAATGGTCATACTCCTTAAAGCAATATGTTTCAGTGCAATCCTTGTTAATTTTCAGTGGCATTATTCAAATAAACAGAACAAACACTACTGAAATTCATATGGAACCAAAAATGACCCCAAATTGCCAAAACAATCCTGATACGAAAGAATGGTGAGATCACAATCTCAGACTTAAAATTACACGACAAAGCTATAGTAATCAAAAGCAGCGTGGTACTGGCATAAAAATAGACACACAGACAAATAGAATTGAAAGCCTAGAAATAAATCCATACTTATATGGACAATAAATCTGTAACAAAAGAGCTAAGTGTGTACACTGGAGAAAGGAAAATCTCTCCAACAAATGGTGCTGGGAAAACTGGACAGTCACATGCAAAAAAAAAAAAAATGAAACTAAACCTCTATCTTAAACTGTATATAGAAATTAATTCAAAATTAATTAAAAACTTGGATGTAAGACCTAAAACTATAAAATGCATGTAAGAAAACATAGGCAAAACACTTTGACTTCACATTGACTTCAGCGATGTTTTTGTGGATTTGTCTCAAATGACAGGAAAAATAAAAGATAATATAAACAAATATGACTACATCAAACTCAAAAACTTCTGCACAGTGGAAGAAAGTATCATTAAAACAAAAAGAATGTTCTGTTGAATGGGAGAAAATTTTTGTACATCATATATCTAGACAAAGGGATGATGTCCAAGATCTACAAAGAAGTCATACAACTTAACAAAAACAAAACATATAATGCGTCAAGGAGCTAAATAGGCAGTTTTCCAAAGAAGACACACAGGTAGCCAATAGACACATGAAAAAATGCTCATTATCATATATTAGGGAAATGCAAATCAAACCACAGTGAGATACCATACCCATGAGAATGGCCCATATCATAAAGACCAGAAACAAGTGTTAGGATATTGTGGAGAAAAAGTGACCTTTATAGATTGTTGGTGGGGGTGTACAGAAGACAGTATGGAGACTTCTTAAAATATTTAAAATAGTGCCTCCCTGGTGGCACTGTGACGCTATCGGCAGCCACTGTGGCATGAGTTTGGTCCCCTGCCAGAGAGCTGACCCACATGGCGCAGCAGACCTCTCCTGTCTTGCCTGCTGCTCCCCTCAGCAGTGTATTTTAGCATATCTGCCTGTTCTGCTCCCCACTCTATCTCTAGTGAATTGTTTCATGCCCCACACCTCTGGCCTACACCCAGGTCTTGTATGTATAAATAAATAAAAATAAAGCTTTTAGAAAATATTAAAAATAGAGGTATTATGCAATCTAACAATTTCACTCCTAGATGTCTACCAGAAGGATGCAAAGCACTAATAAATTTGAAGGGATATCTGCTCCCCTATGTTCATTGCAATACTACTTAAAATAGCCAAGTTATGGAAACAACTTAAGTGTCCAAGGATAAATGAGTGAATTAAAAAGATGTGGGACATATACACAATGGAATACTACTCAGCTATAAAAATAGATATTCTCTTGCTTTTGTGACAAGATGAGTGTACTTGGAGGGGATGTTACTAAGCAAAGTAAGTAAGGTGTGGTTTCACTTACATGTGGATATAGAGAACAAAACAGTACGGACAGAACCAAACAAATAACAAATCGTAGAAATGTGATTGCAGAGTTGAGCCTACTGGAGGCAAGGTAGAGCTGGAGAGCAAGATAAGGAGGAGACCCAATGAACTGTTTTGGAGGACTGTGGGTACCTTGATGGTGGGTATGGTTTGGTAACATATATTTGAAGAGGTGTGATTCTATACTTCTGATCATTTACAGAGTTGTAAACCAATGGTACTTCAGTTAAAAAAGAAGCTACATGTTAAAGAGGGTGCAGCAGAAAGATAGAAGGAACCTCATTCCTGATGACCATGGAACCATCATTTTAGTCTTTAATTGTGTATCTCTCTCTATTTTTTTTTCATGAAAGAGAACTAGGTTTTTAGAAAATTGTATTTAAGTAAAGGTTATTTCAGCTGTGTTATTAACAGCTGAATGTATTTTTAAGTGATAACAACCTCCACAGACTTTGAAAGCAGATTTTAGAACCTGGCAATCCTGGCAGATTTGACATTATTAATCATTCTATCAAAAGAATATTATGTTTCCCTATTTTCTTCATATTGACAGTCTGTAACTTATCATGGCATATTAGCTATTTCCTTTTTTTTGTCTTATTGCATGTAGGTGCATTTGATTTCTTATTCTAATACTATTTTATATTCATATGTCCTCTTTTATTTAACTGTTTCTCATATGAAGTGGCTTTGGATTTTCCTATATTTCTTAAACCAACTTATTCATTATTAACATTTGCAAGCTTCCAATTACTCGTTAGATTTTAAATGAAATCATGTCTGAGCACTTGCATTTTGGAATATGTATTTTTAAATGTTAAATTGCTTTATTTTAATTTTTTCTTTACATTACCATATGAAACCGTATGAAATAGGTGTGCCAATAGGTTACACTATTAGTGAAGTTTACTTTAGGGTATTGAAGGAGACATAACAAAATATCTGCTAATAAAAGGGATATTGGGTCTGATTGGGTTGAACAATAGTCTTGTAGACTCAGGCTACACAAAATGTCTGCTATTCTAGGCTGACACAGGCTGCTTCCTGAGGCAGACCTGTATCCAGGTAGGGCTTAAAGTGATATGGATTGTTAGGCATCTGCTGAAAAGGATGAAACATTGCAGAGTGGAGAGGGTGCCCCAAATGACCTTGTCCACAAGGCATGCAATTAAGGGTTTATCTTGTGTTTGAGTTTGATTTATCTAGTCTTGTCTCCTTTGAAACTTATAGCTTTATTATTATTATTTTTTTCTGTTGTGATAGAAACTCCTCCATTCAGATTTATTGATACCGAGAGCAAAATCTCCAAATTTGCTAAAATCTGTGTACATATGCTCCTTTCTGTCATTACTTTCATTTCAGCATCACAACATTTAGCTTCAACCACTGACTTTTGTTATTATGGATGGTGGTGCCCAGTTACACATCACAATAGGCAGTGTCTTGTGACTTACTTGATCTAAATCGTCTCAAACAAAATATTGAATGCATGAAAATGCTGAATTTATTCCCTGTAATAAATGTTCCTTCCATTTTGTGCTTTAGAAATTCAAAGCTCATAGTCACTGAAAATGTAGTGTCTAGAAACAGAATAAAAATAATGTAAGTCATGTAAGGAGATAGAGAACAGTCGGTAATTTGAAACAGGAATAGAAATAATACTTTAAGTAAAAAATCAAGCTATATGATGTTCCTTAAACTTATGTTATAAAACCCATTATTTTCAGTAGGAGCAAAAGTAAAATTTTAGCAACTTGTGTGGTTTATAGGCAGGAATATTACAAATTCTATTTTCTTAGGAAAACTGGGGTGAGAAGGTGGCCCTGTGGATGCAACTATAGATTTTTACACCCACACAAACCAAAGCATTTTCTTTTCGGAAAATGTTTTGGTTTGAGTTAGTTTCAGTAAAGAATTTATCTCCAAAAGCAATGGAAAAATCATTAATTAGTGCTCTTTTGTTGAGCTTGAGTAGGTATTAAGTAATCAGATTTTTCAACACATCTGGGTAATTTAGCTCTCTGCATTCTTAGGGAAATCTGTGATTACAAATATATGAGGACTAAAATAACAGTTATCTTTTTAGAATTAGTTTTAGCATTCAAATAATAACAAAATTTGATCCATATTGAAAAAAATATACCACTTGATTTTCTGAGTTTTTATTTTGGTTTTGAAATGTCAAAGATCCCTAATTAGATTTTTTGACAGAAAATTAATGATAGTCCCTTATTAATTTGAGTGTTTTATATGTTTCAAGAACTTCTTTTGCCATAATGACAATACAAATGCAATTTTGCTCTTTCAAGATAATCTGAATTGGAATAATATTACAATTTTCAGAGCTAGAGAATGATTCAGACGTTTAAAACATGGTTCTTTAAAGACGACTGGAAAAAAGGTAATGTTAGAGTTCTTAAGAATTTTTGCAATATAGGGCATGTATATGCTGCTGACATAATATTACTTTCAAGAATGAAGTATGGTCTGAATTCCCACTAACCATTAATTTACATTTAAGTTGAGGAAGGGAAGGCTATTGCTTGCATTGTGGGCTATCTGTATGTTTCAGTTTTATACTACCAAGGAGAACAGTGGTAATTGTTAGTTGTTTCACTGTTATTTAGGAGACACAAGTAAGAAATTCAAATGTTAGATTTTAAAAAATGACAGAGATGCATACTAATTTTGGTTAGTGATGTAGATAGTATGCCACTTTCCTTCTGCTGATGTCAACAGAATTGAAATATATTTGTTCAAGTCAATAAACATGTAAGTTTAGATGAATTAGGGTAGTTGAGGGCTACAGTAGCAAAAGACTGTAGACTTGGGTTGGGGCTAGACTACACAGGGCCTTATAAGTCATGACAAAGTCATCTGCATTATATTCCAAATGTGATGGGAAATCATTGGAAATTTTTTAATAGAGTGACATGATATAAAAGGTTCCTCTGGCTTCTTTATGGAGAATTAATAGTAGAGGTTCAAGATTAGAAGTGGGTACCATTTAGGGAACAATTACAGTTAGGTGAGAGGTGATAATTTAAAGTATTGTCTGTGGAAAGAGAGAAAAATGGAAGTTTTGAATGCCAATATTGCTCAAATTCTTGCAAAAAATTGAAGAATGGGAACATTTCCAAACTTGTTTTATGAGGTCAACATTGCCCTGAAATCAAAACCAGACAAAGAACCCAAAAGGAAAGAAAACGATAGGTCAATATTCCTAAAGGACACAGAGGCAAAAATCAACAAATACTAGCAATCCAAATTCACCAGCACATTAAATGAACTTTACCCCATGACCAATAATATTTATCCTTGGGATACTAGGATGATTCAGCATCAATTAATTAATGTGATGCACCACTTTAACAATTTTTATCCAAAAAAGGATAAAATTTTCATGATCATCTCAGTAGATGCAGTAAATTATTTGATAACATTTAACACCCTTTTATGATAAAAACTCAAACTAGTAGAGGGAAATTACCTCAATGTAATAAAGGTAACACATAAAGAGTCTATAGGTTTTGACACATACCCAATGCTTATTACCTGAAAGCTTTTCTACTAAGATCAGGAATAAGACAAGGATGCCCACTCTCATCACTTACATTCAACATAATATTGACAGTACTGGCCACAAAAATCAGGCAACCAAGAAATAAAAGAAATTAAAATTAGGATGGTAGAAGTAAACATTGTCCTTATTTGAAGATGATCTTTCATGCAGAAAACTCTAAAGACCAAACCAAACCATTAGAACTAATAAAAGAATCCAGTAAAATTACAATGCATAAAATCAACATGCAAAAAGCTATCTTTCTTTCTTTTTTAATGTTCCAATAAAATTTTATTTTTAAAAACAGGCAGCAGGAAAGTTTTTACCTACCATTCTATATGAATGTCTACTGTAGAGCAAAAAAAAAAAAAAAAACAACAAACGGTTGTAGTTCTATAAACTAATAGCAAACTAATTGAAAAAGAATTATTAAAACAATGCCATTTTTAAAAAAAGATTTATTTATTTATACATACAAGCTGGGGTGTAGGCCAGAGGTGTGGGGTGGTGAGAAGATTCACCAGAGACAGAGTGGGAGCAGAACAGGCAGACCGACTGAAATACACAGCTGAGGGGAGCAGCGAGTGTGGCAGAAGAGGTCTCCTGCGCCATGTGGGAATTTCCCTGGGGGGGTGTCACACTCATGCTGCAGTGGCTATGGATAGATTCATAGTGCTGCTCTCAACCCATTGTGCCACCAGGGAGGCCCAAGACAATCCCATTTTTGAGAGTATAAAAAATAAAAAAGAATAATTTTTTAAAAATATATTTTTATTGTTATTTATGTCTTTTACATTTTGTATTCCCCTTGGGTAACCCACCACCAATTCACCCGTGATCCATCTCCGTGGTCCCTTGTGTTCTTTTCTACTCCATTTTGTGCCCTTATCCT
>PVIJ01012625.1:0-48833 GCA_004024925.1 Scalopus aquaticus
GGAGGGCGGGCGGGGGCGCGGCTGTTTGCTGGCTAGAGGGTGGAGCGCAGCTGTTTGCCAGGCTGGAGGGCAGGGGCGTGGCAGTGCGGGGTGTGCAGGCCTGGAGGGCTTTGGCTCACCTCGGTGGGGTTGCCCTGACCTGGCTCCCTCTTCTGCGCAGGGCAGAGCGGGAAGTGCCAACCGAGCACGACTTTTGTTCCGCAGTTCTCCGGCGCCTGGAGGGCAGTTGTGGCAGCCTAGCCCACAGTCTTTATCTGTGGGTTATGAAGCTGACCGCCTCCCGCAGTAATTCTCTGCGAGCGGCGCAGTGGAACTGCCTCGGGAGCTCTCCCTCTCTTGCGCGGGGCAGGTCAGAAAGTTTCTATGGCGTGCGGCTTATGTCCTGTGTTTTTCCCGCACCTGTAGCTGGGAGATATTTTTTTCCTTTTTTCTCCCACGTTTCCTCCAGTGGTTAGCTATTAATAGTGTCACTGAAGGGGTGGGTAGACCACTACCCCAGAGTTCTGTTCCAGATAGGAGCTAGAGTGCTGGCTCCGTAATGGAGGTGGGGGGAGGGGCCACACCGCGGCTGCCCGGGGCTTTGTTCCATGTCCCACCAACTTCCCCAGTGCACTCTGCCCTCTCCAGGGCTCTGTTGCTACCTGGAGGGACTGCTGGTGTCAGTCTAAAATTTTATCACTCTGCCGTGCCCGGGAAAACACCTCTGCTCACCTTTGTTTTCTTTTTTTTCCGGGTTTCCTCAGGTGCCTCTTGTCTTGGTCTCCTGGTCCAGTTTTGTGTTGAGGGGAGGGGAGAGGAGATCTGGTGGTTCTTTCTTCTCCTTACTCAGTCTTTTTAGCTTCTTTCCAAGTTCTACTCACCCGTGAGGGTGTTAGATTTATGTAGCGTTTCTGGATCTTCTCTGGGTTTGGCTGATGTCTCTTTATAGGCAGCTTTTCTTTTGGGAGAGTTGATACTAGCATCCCTTCACTGCCATGTTGATGACATCACCCCTCCTATTTAACATATTAATGGAAGTTTTCTTTGGAGAAATAGAAAGCTGTCATTATAGAGATGACCATATCCCCCACCCCCAGAAAAAAATTAGTATGAGAAGTCTTAAGCCCCAGGACCTCAGGATGTGACTATATGTAAAAAGGATCATTGAGGATGTAATTAGCTCACATGAAGTCATACTGGGGTTGGGTGAAGTCCTAATTCAGTATGGTTAATATCCTTATATAAAGGGGAATTTTTGGATCCAGACAAAACAGAGAGACTTCCATGTGAAGACTGCAGTTACACTGGCATGAGCCAAGGACCTACCAGTAGATAGGAGGGAAATCTAGCACAGATGCTTCCCAAGGGAGCATGGTCCTACTGTCACTACAATTTCAGACTTCTGGCCTTGGAACTATGAGATAATACATTTCTTTTGGTCAAACAGAAATTTGTGGAACATGTTATGACAGACTTAGCAAAGTAATATACCATGAAGCAATAAACTAGATTTTGATCAATGAAATATAATGGGGATTCTGAATAAATAAATTACTTGAATCTTTCTGTCAAGTCTCTCCCATAATATCACAATTTGATTTATTTTGTTACATGCTATACATGACAAGTCCTGCTGAGGTTCTTTTTAATGAAAGACAGTTATTGTAAAAAAAAAAAAAAAAGAAGCTAGTAAAAGAGAATACTATTATATAAGATGGAAAAAGGACATACATTAGCTAGAAGGATTAATAACATTTATAGAACTGAGTTACAAACATTTCTCCAAGATTCCTGATGACCTGAGCAAGAAGCAAAACACAGAAAAATCATACCACAGAAAAGGGAGGAAGATTATCAGATACATAGCTTTGGTTGACATTTTATCATTTTGTAATTTATTAATATTATTTATTTCTACTATTACAGTGATTAGACACACACTAAAATAAAGAGCCAAATCATTTCCATAGAAAGTACGATTCATGCCGTCCATTAGCAAGGAAATCCCAAAGTGCATTGTATATACCCAAATAACCTTCTGCCCACTTAGGTGTGTCTCAGTAAGCTTTTATAATCTATGCCCAACTTGCCTGATCATTTTCAACGATATTTAATTATGGTGACTATAATAAGGAATATTTTTACAAAAACCTAAAAAAAACAGGCAAAATACATTTTATACAGTGTTAGAATAAAGAATCAGAAGTTGCCTTGTTATTAACCAAATATCAAAAATAAATAAATAAAAAGAAAAATGTTTATCACCATGATCTCCATCTGTGTTGGTTAAAAAGTCATCCCTTTGTTTTATTGTCAATCTGTGGAAAATGGGAAGAAGAGAGATCACGTTTGAGTATTTGGATGAACGTTTCCTCTCTCTTGTTTCAGTTAAGGCTGAACTCTGCCTCAATGCAGTCTGCAGTCAGCATGTATAAATGCAGGAGGAAACAGTAGAGTGGGGTCAATATCAACTTCATGCACTGGTATTATAGCATGATGAGAAAGTTTCTTAAATATAGTCTGAAAAGAACTATAAGGGAAAATACCTCCATCTTCCCACTGTGTAGGATCATGCTTAGTTTCCCAGGAGCAGTCCCCACTACAGAGCTCCATGTACATTGACAAAGGAGATGATGTCAGACATTTCATTCCACACACACACACATTAAGAAAACAACAAAAGGGGGCCTCCCCAGTGGCGCAGCAGTTGGGCGCTGCGCTGTGGAGCTGTCGGCAGCAGCGATGCGAGTTCGACGCCCGGCCAGGGAGAGTCCCACATGGTGCGGCAGACCTCTCCTGCCTCACCCACTGCTCCCCTCAGCAGTGTATTTCTGATCTGCCTGTTCTGCTCCCTGCTCTGGCTCTGGTGAACCCTCTCGCCACCCCACGCCTCTGGCCTGTACCCCAGCTTGTATGTATAAATAAAAAATAAATCTTAAAAAAAAAAAGTAAAATAGATTTAAAAAAAAAAAAAAGAAAGAAAACAACAAAAGGACAATTATAATTTCCACTTCTTACTGTGTCAGTTCTAGCTTTTTTTTTTGTTTTTTGTTGTTTTTTTTTTAGTGAAATTTCATTTCACTGAAATTCCTAATTTATTGGCATAAAATTATCCATCCTGGCATGTTAATCCATGGTTCAGATTCTTTTATTTGCTTTTATTCATTGACTTTGGGAACTTACAGAGGTGTGATATAAATGTAATTTCTGTTACTTTGTAAGAAATATGCTTCCCTACAGTTTCAAATTTTAGAGGAAAGAATTAGTGTTTCACAATTAAGTACAACATTATCTGGAGATAGTTCAGACATCCCTTATCAGTTTGAAAACTTCTTCTATTCCTAGTTTGCTAAGAACTTCATCATGAAGGATATTAAATTTTGTCCAATACTTTGTCTACAGGATCTACTAAGATCAACTTAAGTCTTTTCATTTCTTTTTATAAATTTTATTTGTCTTTTATTCTTTTAATGTGATACATGACTTTAGTTGGATTTTGAATAATAACCCAACTTTGTATTACTGGAATAAGCACCTTTTTCCCATGGTAAATTATCTTTTTTAGAATATTTCTGTGTTAATTTGCCGGTATTTTGTTTAGGATTTTTCATCTATATTCATAGCAAATATTAATTTGGTAGATACAACATCATCTAAAAAAGAATGTTTCAGAAAAGAAAAGTCATTATTATCTTTTCTTATTTTGCTTTTTCCTGTAAATTTTTTCTTACACCTGTAACAGCAAGAAAATTTTATCATTTTAATTATTTTTCAGTATGACCCTTAGGTTTTCTTTTTTTTCTTATTGTTAGCATTTATGGGGTGTCTCTCATGTGCCACATGTCATGCTAAGTACTTTATATTAATGTTGCATTGATTCATTTAATTCCTCAAATAATTCAATTTAGTTAATATTATGAACCTCCAAGTTTTATAAATAAGGGAAAAAGATGCATGGAGGTATTAATTATATTACCTCTAAGTCATAGCACTAGAGTTTAGATTTAAACCAATAATTTCATGATCTCAGAAACATTTAATCACCAGACTAATTTGCTTCCTAGTGTCATCCAGGAATTTAGGGAAAGTATTTACTACTTCCCATGCACTAGTGAATAAAAGGTGTGTGTTTCCTACACAAACTACCATAAACTTGGGTGATTAAAACTACAGAAATGTATCCTCTCACAGTTCCATAGGTCAGAAGTTAGAGATCAGGGCCTCCCTGGTGGCACAAGGGGTTAAGTCTCAGCACTGTGAAGCTATCTGCAGCCACTGCAGCAAGAGTTCTATCCCCGGCCAGGGAGTTGACCCACATGGCTCAGCAGCAGACCTCTCCTGCCTCGCCTGCTGCTCCCCTCAGCAGTGTATTTCAGTCAATCCACCTGTTCTACTCCCCTCTCTGTCTCTGGTGAATCTTCTCACCCCCTCACCTCTGACCTACACCCCAGTTCTTATATGCACAAATAAATAAATCTTTTATTTAAAAAAGTGTCTTTAAAAAAAGAAAAAAGAAAAAGAAGTTAGAGATCAAAGGTCCGCAGGCCTATACTTCTGGAGGTCCGGACAAAATCCATTCCTTATACCTTTCCATGTCTGTAGCTGTCAGCATTCCTGAGCTCATAGCAGCACCTCCCTCGGCTCCATCTTCACATGCCCTACGCTGTGTGTAACTGTCTTCCGCAGTCTGCCTCAACTTTCCTTCTGCCTCTCTTAGATAAGAAGACATGTGATTGCATTTAGGCTCACCCACGTATTCCAGGATAAACTTTTTCTGTCTAATACCCTTAACTTAGTCATACCTTTTGCCCAACAAAGTAATATTTACAGGTTCTAGGGATTGGGAAATAAATTCAATTGAGAAGGAAAGCGTGTGTGTGTGTGTGCACACGTGCACGCGCGTCTGTGTTTGTGTGTGTATATAAAAGAGAGAAAGAAATCACAGTTGAAAACATGCCTTCCAGATCACATATACTTTTCTTTAAGTTAAAATCTGTAAACTTCCAAGATTTACCTAAACTGGAGCTTATGCCTAGTTCTACAAATGCCCTTTCTATAAAGCTGGCATTCTATCATTTAATTCTTGCCTACTTCATGGCATGTGAAGTAATACAATGAAATCTGACATACAAAGCACTTTTAAATGGTCTCATGGAAAGAATATAGGGCCTAATTTTACATTCAAGATTCTGGAATCAGACACTGGGATTACATCCTGAACCTTGTTGCTTTTTAGTTTAGTGTCCTTGGTCTTTTAATTTATAAAGGGAAGGTTGGATATCAATTTTGTAAGTTTGTTGGCATAATTAAATGAGATAATGCATATAAAAATGACTGACATGCTGCCTGCCTCATAGTAAGATTCATTCTATTCTTTCTTCTCTGCTAAAAAAAGGTCCTGTGTACACTCTCTGTATTGCTATAAGATGTTATACAGATGAGCTTAGATCAGCAGTTTTCATTTCAAGCAAGAAGGACAAACATAGATAATAACTATTTAAATAATTAATAGGCTGGAACAAACCATTCACTGATGTCATGCATGGGAAATAAGAATTTTCTGGCATGACCTAATTCCTCTCCTTGGTCAATACATTTTCCCTTCTTTGTTCAAGGCAAGATTAACAAAATTGAGGCGTCATCAGGGCTTGGGAAAACATAGACCAGTAAATTGTAGTTATTGCTGCTAAAGTTATCATCATTGACTTGCATTCTAGAAGATACTACTTGCAGTATTACCATTCAGATATAAGAGCAAAGGAGAATCTGATGCAAAGGACTAATAAATAACCCTATGTTCATTTCTATAGTAGTTCTTTTCCCCTTTACATCTCTGGTTAAATGGTCCCATTCATTCATTAGTTACACAGACTGGCCATATCAAGCTTTGATATTTAATTTCTAGTTGACTTTTTAAACATGACTTCTTACATGATCACAGACTAAAGCCCTGATGTCAGGAAGAGGTCTCATAAATGGGGACCTTTGACCCAAAGGAGGACTTGATGAAAAGCTGTTCTTATGATTTAAAACAAATTCCTACTCTTCCTCCCACCAGTGAATTGGCAGTGCTTCCCAAAGAGCCATTCTCCATATTTCTTTTTTGGGGGAGGGAAAAGATTCTCTGAGGAATCTTACACAGTTTCAGGCATTCAGCTATGTCCCATAAACTTCAAATTCCAACTCTAGCCCATTGTCTCCCTTCCCCTCTTCCCTTCCTCAGGCAGACGCCATAGCTTCTAGCCTTTAGATTACTCAGGCAAGAAACCACATCAAGCTCTCTGGGGACCCCTCTGAATACCTCTCAGCAGATTTAGGGAGTAGCCACTACTCATTTTCCTGGCCCTCTGGGTTCGGAGCACAGAGAGGCAAGAGAATCAGTCAGGTCAGAGGAAGGTAGGGAAGTGTTCAACTGCCTGCTGGCACTAACCCACTCTCACACTCAGCAGCTCTTGTCTTCAGATCTTGAGGTTTTTTCCTGATCCATTGATGAATTCCTGCAATATCTTCCAAACCACACTTCTTTTTTCTCATTTTTTTTTTTGCATAGAAGAACTGGGGTGTAGGCCAGAGGTACAGGGGTGTGAGAGGATTCATCAGAGACGAAGTGGGGAGCAGAACAGGCAGATTTACTGAATTACACTGCTGAGGGGAGCAGTGGGAGAGATAGGAGAGGTCTGCTGCATCATGTGGGTTAGCTCCCTGGCCGGGTTAAACTCAGACCATAGTGGTGATAATGCTGAGATTTAACCTGTAGGCCAACAGGGAGGCCTCCAGAACACACTTCCTTTGCCTGGCAGGGCTCTCCTTCAGCTGGCGATCAGTTTCTGTATCCAGGGGTCCACCCTCAGCTTCTATCTGCAGAGATCCCTTTGTAATCTGGTAGACAACCTTTTGAGCAGAATGTCTTTTTAAATGACATCAAGGCCAAGACATCCAGGCCAGCATTCCTATGACAGGCATGAATTCCAGACCTGCCCCACAGGATCTCGGTACCTGTGGTCCACTGCTTGAGGAGGGGCATCGCTCTGCAGATGCAGCCTCACTCTGCTTCTATGAGCATCTCTCTCTCTGGTGTTCTCAGGCCTGGTCATCATCAGTCCACAGTGTCTAGCAAATGCAGGCTGGACTCCTTCCCTTCACTAGAACTGAGGTGAGGAAAACACACTTATCTGGGCTCCCACCCTCCTTGGTGGATCAGGATCCTCAAGTTGAATATAAAGCAATTTTCACAAAAACCTCTCGAGTCTCCATTAAACTCATCCTGTTATAGCTTCAGTATGTGTGGGTTTTTTAACTAGTCCAATAAACTTTGGACATGCGCTCTACTGTATTTAGGCTAGAAAGGATGTAGTCATGTTAACATCCAACTTTTTTAATTGATCGAATGCTGCAAGATAACCATCATGTCTCTCTCGTGAAGATGTCACAATCTTGTGCTTGCAAAAGTAAAATCCTGCCATTTTTGTTCTTTTATGAATTGAGACTCATTCAGTTTTAAGCCAGGCCAGTAGACTCTTTTCATAAGAAGCAACATTCAGTTGTTCTCATCAGTTGTGTTTTAATCAAACAAACAGCAGGGATGGATATAACTGGGGGCATATAAATAAATAAATGAGTTAATTATGGGCTTGCTCATTTTCAGGAAGCATTAAATCATGAAGGATTATGACTAGCTGGGTAATTGTTCCTGATTTAAGTCCTAGATTAGAATTTAGAAAACTGATACCTCATTTATTTGCATAATTCAGCTGCAAAGAAACTGAGTACTATTAGTCTCACCCTCCCTCTCCATCTCTGCATCCTTCCTTCTCTGAAACATGGGGCTTCTTTCATCCCACTTGTGTTGTCCGTCCCACCTTCAAATATAAGGAGTACATGTATTACCTATTGTTGTTGTTATAAAACTGCCACAGAGCTAGTGGTTTAAAACAACACAAATTTGGTCTCTCACAAATCTGAAGGTAAAAAGTCCAAAACGGTTCTCCGGAAAAAGTCAAAGCTATATTCCTTTCTAGGAACTCTCAGCTCCATTTTCTTGTGTCTCCCAGCAGCTAGCGGCTACTGCCTTCTTTGTCCTGTGGCCCCTTCCATCTCAAATTACAATGGCGCATTAAATCTTCCTCATATTGCGTAATTCCAGTCTCTGCTTCCTTAGTCATGTCTCCTCCAACTCCGACTCTACAGCTTGTCTTTCACTTTTAAAGACCCTTACAATTACCTTGGCTCCACTGGAATAGTTTAAGATACTCTCCTATCTTCAGGTCGACTGGTTGCCAACTTGATTACCCTGTGCCATGTAACAACACATAGATAGCATCTGGGATGGGAACTCAGACATCTTTGTCGGGAGCTGCCTACCACACAAAACATAATCTCAAACCTTGCAGAAGTCACCTGAATCTCTCATTGTCTCCCCTCCCACTCAGGAAGCAAGCAACTATTATTCTGACTGCTTGTTGACCCCGGCATCATGCCAATATTTACTCAATAACACCACATGCTAATGGAGAAGAGGATTCTAGACCTGTTTTGTTAATACAGTCTTATTGGAACATGTAGTCCAGCCCATTCATCTACATATCAACTATGTCTGCTTTCATGCTACAACAGCTCATCGGAGTAGTTACAAGAGAGACTATATGGCCGGCAAAGTCTAAAATATTTACCATCTGGCCCTGAAAAGAAAATTAATTTGCTGACTCCTGATACAAAGGGCTCCTCTTTTTCTCTCTCTTTCTCTGATTTATTCTTACTCAGATTATAACCTTTCACGGCCTCTCCTGAAAGCCAAGTGTGAGGACCAAACCCTCCCCGCTGGTTGGACTCTGAACTTCATTTTTCATACCACTAACTCTGTTAGTCTACCATAAGCTGATCAATTCCTCACACTCTTGTCTGATAGTTTCAGAATCAGCAAGTTTCCTGTAGAGAAAGCAGTGCCAAGTGCAAGGATTGCTTCATTCCCACATCTTGTTTCTTGCAAACCCCTTCTAACTCCAGTAGCTCACCAAAGCCTTTAAACAAATACAAATATTGCTTCTATTTAGTCCAGCTTTTCTAGCTGTGCTCACTCAGCAACAGGATTGATCCACACAAGTTAGTCCACCATTACCAGAAGCATAATTTTAGAATTGTTATTGCTTGTTTGTTGCCTTTAAGTCCTTATTAGATTATCAACATTCCTTTATATCTTGTTCTGTTTCCCTTTGTATTTAGCTGATGATTTTTTTTTATAGCTTTAGTAAATACTTAGCAGACCTAGATTACTAACTTATTTTAGTAATACTCTGTCTCTTAGGGGTTGTACTTTCATGTTTTCTAATGCAACACTTCTGAATCCTATAGTAAATTATAGTCCCAGACAAACATTTCCTTGACCCTTCAGAATAACATTTCTTTCCCATTGTTCCATATTAATTTACTAGAGCCCTTGTTTATTTAGTTTTGTTTCTATCTCTTTACCGTACAACTAGGCAAAATCTATCCACACTTGATAATAAATTGGTTGCTCGTAACCCCACTTTTCAGATAAACAACAAATCCAATCAGATTTGTCCTTAGAGGATACACTGATGCATAATTTACATTCCAAGTCAAATTTTCCATTTTCTGGTGCATCTCTGTTCTATTCATATCATATATCCCCATTGCTTCATTCTTTGAAGCTGAACTGAAATTGTTCTTTACAAAATCCTCTTTAGAGCATTTTCTGCAATTAAAGTTCACATCTAATTTTTTTGCATTTACCAACTTATTCTTTCTGAATAAGTATACATCCTGTGCAGAAGCACCTATAATGAGGGACAACTGGTAAATTTTCTGCTTCATTTGAATGTGGGTGAGATAGGTCACTGATTCTCCAGTTCAGAAAACAGGTGGAAGGAGAAGTACAAAGTTTCTGTGTAAGTCCCCAGATTAAGTCTGCTTCAAGAATTGAAAGGATAGGTTCTTCCTCAAATCCACTGCCCTATCTGCCTTAGTGGAAATTTCTTTCATTGTCTTGAATTATATTTCCCATAACCCTTAGTTTTTTGGAATTGTCTTGAAACTCATATTCCAATTTTGGAACTCTACTTTGGAACTGTGAATGAAAGCTCAATGTCTACTGCCAGCAGCAGTTCTATAGAAATAAATCCTACATTTATCTAAGGACTAGGTCATTTCCTTAATTCCATGCAGTTAAATGTTTTTCATATTTTTCTGAGGCTTCCCAAATTGAAAGGGATGATGCATTTTGTGAAATGAGTAACAAAAGTGCAAACTGATATCAATATAAGTAAGTGACATAAATTAAAATTTTTCTTAAAAGCTACTGATTTGTAATAATGAGCATTTTTAATGGGCATATCAGCCAACTCTATGTCTTCTTTGGAGAAGTATCTACACAAAGAGTTTTTTGCACATGTTTTGATTGGGTTGTTGGCTTTCTTATTGCTGAGGTGTATGATTTCTTTGCAGATCTTGGATATTAGCCCCTCATTGGATGTATGATGTGCAAATATTTTCTTCCATTCAGCAGGGTCTCTTTATTTTAATGATAACTTCTTTTGCTGTACAGAAGCTTTTTAGTTTGATGTAGGATAAAGGAGCCAAGCGTATACAATGGAGAAAGGAAGACGCCAACAAACGATGCTCCAAAAACTGGACAACCCCATACAAAAGAATGAAACTAGACCACCATCTCACACCTTACATAAAAATAATTTAAAATAAAGACTTAGATGTAAGACCTGAAACTATAAAACACACAAAAGAAAATAAGCAATACTCTCCTCAACACTTGTTTCATCGATGTCTTTAGAAACTCAATTCCTATGGCAATATAAAAGAAAAAATAAACAAAAAATGGGACTACATCAAATGAAACATGCATGCTTACTACTCATGGAAACAACTCAGTCATGGGAATATGTTTCCTGAGTTAAAGCAGTAGAAGAGCAGACTGCAGTAGACAGATTGGAATTAATGATTTTTCTGCATGTCTCTTAGAAGGAAATATCACCAACTCAGGACCAAGCTTTCACTAATTTGCATACACAGCAAAAGAGGGAGCTGAAAGAACTGCCGTTGTACTGACGGCACAAAACTTAAGGGCACTGCTATTGATTTCCTCTAATAACATTAGCAAATACATAGTAAGTGCTTATTATTTGAAGTATGAATTCATTTATACTATGCTTCCTGAAAAGTATAACCCTGTTTTGTCAAAAATGTGAAAAATTGTCTTTAATTAGAAAAATACATGTAAATCTTTACTCTGTTTTTTACTAGCACTCCTGGTTGGAGAATTGCTTGAGTGTTACAGTTATGAAAATTAGCAATAAAAATTTCTGATTATTATGTTTCCTCTTAATTTTCATCATACAGCCATGGAATTCTTTTGAGCCTACAAAAAATTATTATTATTGCTCATATTTTAATTTTTTTAATTAAAAACAATAACATTTTATTAGAACTGCCATAAATACATAAATGAATTAAGGAAGAAATCATACCTTAAAGAGAGTTTCTTTGCCTTCTATCCTAGAACAGGTATATTTCCCCACTAACTCAATTATTACTTTGTATCATCATATAAAGATTTGTAGTTGTCTTCATGTAAATTTTTCTTACAAAAATCATTACTAAACATTTTCTGATTTGGGTCACTTAATAATAGAAAACTATCCTCATTAATCTTCTACTTTTTTGATAGATAATGGAAAGCCATTAATTTTTAAATACTTTATGTCTGATTACCTACTGAATTATAGTTGTTGGTTCTAATTAGGTAATTTTCTTCTTCCATCTGTGCATATATAGCCATGTTATCTGCAAGTAGTAACGATTTTCTCTCCTCCTTTCAAGTATTATGCCTTTTATATAGATTTCTTCTCTTATTGAATTGCTATAAATTCAAGAGCTATGATTAATGACCACTATGAAAGAATAGTGGTTAATAGCACCGCTTTCCCATACACCTAATCTTACCTTAAATGTTACCTCTGTAGTGATAATTTCACCTCAACCCACATCGGCATAATTACCCACATATGTGACAAACACCAGGGTTAATATTGGAGGAATAATTCTGCTAATGTAACCTTCACTCCCAAATCAGAGATGATTGTCCTGATGCACATTCATCAGCCTCTTGGGACAGAGAACATATAAAGGTCACCACACTAATGCTGTTTTTGCCCTTATACCAGGATCCTCGCAACTATCCAGCATCAGCAAATCACATAAAGTTACTTAAATCCTACATGTCTATGCCAAGGAAGGTGATGATAAAATATTCTGAGAAACAGAGGACTGAAATAGTGTTGCTGCTGAGAAGTGTTAGGTAAGAATCATTTACCATCACAGCTTTGACTTGGGCAGAAGAGCACTTCAAATTCCAACTGAAGACCCCATCAAGAAAAATGAGGAACTAGTATTATCACTATAAAATCAGAACTTCTGTTCTCCTTCCAAAGTCCCTAAATTGTCTGTGAACAAACATGGCCAAATCTGAGTTTCTCTAGGAAATCAAATAAACTATTCCCATGCAATATATTTGGTTTCCTAGAGAAATTCAAATCTAGTAACATTCCAGGAGACCTTTGAAAACAGTCTTCTCAGAATAATTTACATTTTCTTCATACATGTTTTACCAAATGATAATAAGTAACACCTTTTTGGTGTCAAAAGGAATCCACTGCAATAGCTTTTTCTAAGGTCATCCAGTTCCTTTGTTCCTTAGTCCCTTCCCTCCAAAACCCTACTTTGGCCTTTGTAAAGTAGGATCTACAAATATCCGCTTTCCTTCCTCATAAAGTTTTAAGAAGGAGCAAACATAACAATATTTATGAAAGTACTTCAGAGCTGAAACATCAATCCAACCAAGTCCAGCAAACTTTCTAGCTAACTTACAAGTGAACAGAAAGGATTTTCTCTTTTCAAGCAGTATTTGTCCCAAAATGATTTCTACAATGGAAAATTAAATAACTCACCTTTTATTACCTTTACTTTTCCACCCACTTAAGATTCTGCTGCCTCTTATTAAACATACTCAACAGTTTTCCTACTATTTATACATAAATTAGTAAGATAATCGACTTCACTGTGAAAACAGGTCATAAGTCATTCTTACAAAGCACATCATGTTTTCTCTTCATAGGGCATTGTGGTTATAAATTGCACAGTTAAAGACTGGTTGATGTTCAGTTATTTTCTCACCTGGGGGAAAATAAAGCTATTTCTGTTCAGTTTCTTAGGTCCTTTCATTATACAACACTGCCAATGGGTAAATCCAGGGTCCCATTCTTTGCAGGTGGGTGGGGGAAGAGGAGTATTAGTGCTCTGTGTTGTGAAAGTGGCAGGTTAGCCACACAAATAACTTGAGACCAAGAGAAGCGTCAAAGAACAGGCAGCAATGCTCTGGCCTGAGGGTCAAAGATCATATCCACAGGGAGCCCTCATAGACATAATGAGGGAGCTAACACAGCACCTCAGCTGTGGCATCACTCAAACTCTGATGGACAGTCTGCCGTGAGGTTCACGCCCTCAGCTCACAGTTCTGGCCATGGAAAGTGCTCACTCCAGCCAGGACCTGGCATTTTCTGAGTGATCCGGCTCCTGCAGGAGGACTCTCCAAGCTTGGAGCCCAGTGGTCTCCGTCCGACCCAGTCTCCTTCAGTCTTCATTCTCTAACCCAGGTCTTCCCCCAATCCATGCCCAGCAGCCCTTCACCCTCTAGGTTGGGATTTCTGACTGGTCATCTATCCTTGTGGTATCTATTGTTTATGGATTACTTTGTGTACTGCTCCCTCAGGGCTTTCTTTCCCTCTCCATTTCTGGAATGTTTTACTTCCTCTCAAATAGCCTGGATTTTGCATATCAAAAGCTTTGCCTTTCACAACTGTTTCCAGAATTGGATCCACAAGAGCTCAATTTGGAAGGCAGTTATGCTCACCACTATACCACCAACGCCCACCAACACAAGAGCTCAATTTGGAAGACAACCATTCTCAAAGTAATGAGTATCTGGCTAAACTGAGAGAAAATGATATGTATACTATGAGTGCACTGTTTATAATATATATCATCTCCTTATACTTAATTATATTACCCTAATACCCTCTGGAATCTTTTCTAATAAACAGGAAGCCCAAATTGAGGTTATTCTTTTGATTCTCACCTCCTCTATGCAAGTCTGCCCAGACACTAAGTAATGGCTTCCCATTCAAGACCAAGAGAGAGCCTGTCATGGAGCCATTCCTTTATTACACGTTGTGTTACATTAAACAATGTCTTTCTGTGAATGCTCTTTTAAGAGTTTTTTTCTGAAATTATATCAAGGTACTTAATGGAAGTCACAATAAAACAGACCTAATATGTATGTATGTATGTGAGTATATGTGTGTGTCTATATATGTGTGTATCTATCTATCTATCTATCTATCTATCTATCTATCTATATATATATATATGTCTACAGACATATGTATTTCTTCTTGAGTTAATGAGAAAACATAATTCCAAAGTAAACAAAGCACAAAAGCTATATAGCTATAATGACCACCCTACACCCCCTTTGAGAAGCAAATGCTTCTCAAAGAGTGTTACTTGAACATACAAAGATTTGGTAAACTCTCCAAAATAATAACAAAACCTGCCCTTTATTAAGCATGTACTTTGTACCAGCTTCACATATGATAACTCATTTAATTCACTCCCCATTCTAAGAAGTAATTACTTCCCCATTTTACTTATCAGAAAATTGAGACTCACTGAAGTATTGAATAAATAACTTGCCCAATTTTAAATAGCCAGTAAATGTGGAAGTCAGAATTCAACCCTTAGTTCATCCTGCCTGAAGACATACCTCTGAATCAACTCCAGAGCTGTTTAACAGTACAGATGCCCACTCACCTTGAGGCGCTGCTGTCGATTAAGTGCTGGTCTCTGCGCAGGCTAAGCACCCACTCGGGCTCTGGACTACCTCAGTTTAGAATTCCGAACAATGTTCTTGGTGCTGGTGTAATCCTGGGACATTCCCTGAACTTCTGTGGGCAGCACTTTACTACTCTATAAAATGGAGCGGGAGAGAACCATAAGCGAGTATTGCCCACAGGGTCATTCTGAGGACTGAGTTAGCAAAGGTAAGTTACTTAAAATAATATCTTGACATGGCAAACACAGCTATTTGTATTATTGATCTGGTGGGCTATTGATCAGATCCGCTATCACAAATCAGTGCACTTCTGTGAGACACCATTTCAGACTTGACTCCACTGCACTCTTCTTCTGAATTCAGAAGAATCAATAGGGGTAAACATCTAATCACAGACAAAAATTTCAGGGCATTCTTTTTAAAATAAAACTTTGATATTAAAAATCATGGGCACTAACCATAAAACATCCGAAGAATATAATTTTCAACTGTGCTATAAGATAGAGTACCTCTTACAGAACAATTGGTTTTTTTAAAAAAAAGCAGTAACTTTATTGTTACATAAAAGACATATAAAAGAATGATGGGAAGCAAAATCTAGAAGATGGGAGTGAACACAGGAATATGATTATGAAGGCTTTCTTAAGACTATTTTTTAGACCAGTTGTAGGTCATACCAAAGTTGAGAGGAAGGGACAGAGCTTTTCTGTACTCACACCGGCACCACCTTCCCATTATCATTACCCCCAGCAGAATGGTTCCCTAGCCAGACAGTACCTTTGTTAGAACTGTTACTGCAATTTGCAATTAAACTCTGTTTAATTTTTAAACCAAGTGAATTTAATGTATTTCAGAAAAGAATGTGATATATTTCTTGATTAATCTGAATTGTCAAATGAATATTAAATGCTATAAAAACACTAAACTACATATTTTTAATTCACATGTAGACTATTTCTGCATTACTTGAACAATGTTTTTATCTATTCAATCCTTATCAACTGTATTCTTAAATTCACAGCTCAGGAATAACATTTCAATCCCCAACATTTTAAACTAAATCATTTGTATTTTATTGGCAACCAATTCCACTTTAATACTAATTATGTTTGTGTTCACTTGAAGTATTCAATTATATGTGCTCTATTTCAAGCAGTCAAATCTTTCAGTAAAAATTTTATAGCTAAAAATGTTTAAAAGATGTTTTTGATGTCTCCATTTTCTGCTCTCCAGTAGTTGTCCCTTGGGTAGGAGTCTGATGAAGGAAAGAAGCATGTAGATAATGAAAATACCAGTGTAAACCTAAGACTGATGCACAATTACGGTAGTCACTCTCCTTGAATAACAACTCTTGATAGTTATAACTCCCTTAGCTTCCAGTATCATACAAAATGTTTCCCCAGTTGGCACTGAAGAGACGGTGTCCCTTAACTAAGTAAGAGTAGCCTTGAGTGAAACTGTCTTAATTTTATGTTAATAAAATGTGCATGTGTGTGCGCGCGCACATGCACATGCAAGCCTGTGTGTGTAACCTTTGTCTCTCTTTCATAAATGTATGATTAATTTGAAAATATTTAATGTATACTTATTAGAATCTATGAGTAACAGATTCTAGAGATACCAAGAAAATACAACAGAATCCCTGACAAACTATTCAACATTGCTTCATTTATTTATCCATTTGATGATCGTTTAAAAAATATTGAGACCCTGATATGTGCTAGTTACTGTTTCAGAGGCATACTGATAAGTAAACATGAATATAATCCCATGTGGCATGTGTTATGGCAGGGTAAATGCAGAATGAAATAGGCAAGCACTGGGGCAATTCTGAGGGGTAGTTCTGAGAAGTTTTCTAGTGGTGGTGAGGCCTGAATGAGGCAGAAGTATGAACAGAAAAGCAAGTAAATAAAGGAAGGGGAATGGGAGTATTTTGGCCTGAGGACTCAAAGCAAAGGGAGTAATACTGCTTAGGCCTGATAAGAGAGAGCACTTGATGCATCCCTTAGTGGACATGCAGGAATTCAGCATGGCCGCAGTAGGGAATGATGGCTTCTATGGCCTGTGAGAGTCATTTGTATTTTGGAGCCAGCCAAAAATAATTTTAAATCCAGATAATATGGCAGATGATCAGATAGAAGAGACAAACTCAACGGAATTGCCTCCCAGGACTATTACGCTGAAAACACCCATGCGTCCATCCATGTGCTTATTAAACAAACCAGACCCTGCACCTTTGTTTAATTATTTTCAAGTTGTGAAAATAAATGTATGTCTTTGCCAGTACATTAGGATAATACAAAAGTGTTTTTCAAGAATTTAAAAATAAAATTCACAAACAATGGATATAACTAGTCAATGAAAGAAGTGAACCTAAAGAATGCCTGTAAGAGAAAGAGACAGGACTTGGTGGGAAACTTGGGAAGCACAATTGGGTTGTGGTACTGTTAAGTAAGCAGAAATCTAATTAATTACATGTGAAAAGAAGGGTCAGCACAATGCCTGGAGAGGGGAATGCAAAGAGCCAGAAGTAGAATGTGTTTTGTTCAGCACCGTTCAGACCATGAGCACTAGCTTTCCTGTCATTGGAGAGGTGATTTCTGCTGTGGGCAGAGGTCATTTATTGCACTTTCCCAGAGCCATGATAAAATAGCCCTCAAGACTAGCCACCTTTGCTTGCTCTGATTATAGGCGAGGTATGTGACCTTCTGATGAGTGGAAGGTGACAGGCTGAGGGATGACCCTGGACCATGGCAAATTCTCCAAGATAATGCAACTTTATAAGCCCCTCCTAAAACCCTAGCCAGTCTTCTGGCAAAAGCCACCTTTTCTGCTTACAAAATACAGCTATGATTGGAAATCTAAAATTATGGAAAATCATTCAGAAAATCAAAATCATCTTAGAATCACAACCCAGAGACAATCACTATTAACATGTGGGGGTATTTCATCTGAACTATATATTTTTTTTACATAGCTGAGATCCAACTATCAACCTACACATTAAGTTTTTCACTTTGCTTTTTTATTAAGTGTTACAACTTAGGTAATTTTCTGAATTACCTATCGTATTCATAAATATAACCATTAAAATTATACAACATCCCACCAACAGATTTTTTTCAGTGTACTTAATTATTACCCTATTACTGATATTTGGTAGCCTCTATTTATTTACTTATTTATTTAGTTTTGATAAAGAATACTGTAACAGGCACATGAAAGACTTAGTCTCCATTTTAGGAGTCTTTCCTTACTCTGAATCTTTACCGTTGAGACTAAACTTACTGAGCTCTCTGTTCCTAAACCTCGCTACTTGCTGGACTTTGAAAATTAATATGCCCCAAGCAGAGCATGGAGGGCGAGCCCACCGTGGCCTGCGCCTAGGTACTCTGATGTACCTTTCTGCTCAGGAGAGACCTGTTCTTAGGTTTGAGACAGGGGAACAACTGGCAAAAGAAAATGAGAGGGTCTATGGGAATGGTAATTGGAGAGGAAGGAGACGAGGGCTGCCCTCACCTCGTCTTTAAAATCTGGGTCTGCAGATCTTAATTATTTGAACTTTGTCACGAATTAGAGCATTGTGATGCTTCATGTAATTTCAAAAATCTCACATTGGCTCCTTTGTTACCTTATCAATCCTCCAAATGTTACTGACGCTGAGGTGGTGTCTAATAGCTACTCTATTAGAGGCTCAAAAAATCAAGTGCTATGTCCAAAGTTAAGTGTATCATAAGTGCTACAGCTGTATTCAATTCATATCTGATCTCTCTGAGTTCATACTGTTTCCACTTTACCATGTTTCCTGCCCAATAATTTTGGGCTGGAAAGGAAAATCAACCAGACTGTTAGTGCTTTTATTATTCTCTTTGAATGCATTCAAGAAGCAATGGTGGAAAGCTTCAATCTGTAATTCTAAACAAACACAGTTTAAAATCCCACATGGACTATCATGCACACTGATCCACCTGAGACCCCCAGTTTGAGTGATGATAGAAGCAGTTGGAGATTTGCAGCAGTTATGGGAGATTATATATGTTCTGAGAGCTCAGGAGGTCTAAACACTCCACTATCTATAATTGAAAATGTACTGGAGTAAATGGCAGCTTATGATCCCACGTGAATTTTATCAGATGCTTTGGACATTAAAGGAATTCCTGGAAAATAGTAAATTGGAACACTTGTCACGTAGTGGTAACAGAAAAACATCATACTTGGACTTTGGAAAGAAAAGAATAAATTGCCCATAAAATAATTCATAATATACTTGCAGCTAGAATTGGTTATAAGAGAGTAATGTGGTGTAAAAGATAAGAAATAGAGCATGAGAACCATTGCTAATTCTTTGTATAGGAGCAAGAAGGACTGTACATGGACAGTTAATTATTCTTTATGGAATGTAAGAGGAAGACAAAAATAAGCAATAATAGCATAACATAAGACATGAGAGAGAGAGTAGAAAAGATTTTTTTCTTTATTTCCATTCGAAAGGAAGGAAATTCCACTCAAAGTAAAATCAATAAATTGCTTTCACAATAAAAAGTACTATAAAAACAATAAAAAGAGTGCTTTCCTTATTTTCTGGTAAGAGGAATATTTTAGACAAAGAATCTAAGGTTAAGTAAAATGCACAGGTATATCATTTAAGCAAAAGCTAGAAAAATACTTCCAGACAAGATGGTACCAAAGGCTGTTCTTACCCCAAATTCCCAAGAAAATGACCAACAAAATGTACAAATAGGACCCATACACGAGAAATCAGGAACAGGTCCCTGAGAGGCGAGTACTAACCAAACAACATCAATGGAACCCACTAAAGATCTGCATGAGATGTGGTACTGGGAGAAAAAAACAAAACAGCATACTTGGACAGCAAATGAAAGAAGCTTCTACCCTGGAAGGTAAGAGTTCAAGGACAAAAGTAGGCTGAGGAGGCAAGGGGAAATACCACCACCCAAAATGTTTTGTAAACTAGCAGCAAGGGGTCTGTTACTAATGGCCATTACACGCAATGAGAAATGCACAGAAATGCAAAAAAAACAAATAAAGTGAGTTTTGTGTGTGGTTATGATGTGATGTGTGTGTGCACCATATGTATGGCAAGGAGAATTCCCGGGGCAGCTGGTTTATAACAGAAATTGGTTAGAAAGCATAGGAATAATCCATTTAAAAGGTTCGCTAAACCTTGACTGTAAAGAGAAATCTAGTAACTGACTGTAAAAAGAAATCTAGACCCAATGTTATTTTAGGGGAGAATTCTTGGACAATCATTCAAAACTTTTCTTTTTATCAAATCATTTAGCCTTCTCTATTTCTTGAATCAAATTCATAATGGAATTTTCTGTCTTAAACAGAAAAACGAATCAAACGATAAACCAATTCAGTAACAGGATACAAACTCAAAACACAAAACTCAGTTGCCTTCCTATTACAAATAATGATCTCAAAGAAGAAGAAATTAAGAAAATCATCCCCTCTACAAACTCACCAAAATAAATTAAATACCTGGGAATATACCTAACAAAGGAGGTGTAGGACCTACACAAGGATAACTACAGAACATTGTTGAAAGAAATAGAAGTCACAAAGACATGGAAAGATACTCCCTGTTCATGGACAGCAAGATTCAACATCATCAAAATGGGAATCCCACCCAAAGCAACTTACAGATTCAATGCAATTTCAGTAAAAATCTCAATGGTGTTCTTCAAAGAAATGTAACAAATATTGCTGAAATACATATGGAATCACAAAAGACCCCAAATAGCCAATGCTCTCCTGACTAAAAAGGTGAAGAATGGGGGTGTTTCACTTCCAGACTTCAAACTATACTACAAAGTCATAATAATTAAAACTGCAATGGTACTGGGAAAAAAACAGGCCCATAGACCAATGGAAGAGAATTCAGATCTCAGAAATAGAACCACACATTTATGTATAATTAATCTACAAGAAGGAGCAAAGTTTATGCACTGGAACAAGGAAAGCCTCTTCAATAAATGGTTCTGGAACAACTGGACTGCTACATGCCAAAGAATGAAACTAGACCACTATCTCACACCATACATGAAAATCAACTCAAAATGGATAAAAGACTTGGATGTAAAATACAAAAATACCAAAAAGTGTTTTGCCTATGTTTTCTTCTCTTTGAGCTCAAATAACTCAATAAAAACAAAACAAACAACCTAATCAAAAGATGTGCAGAAGAACTAAATACACAGTTCTCCAAACAGCACATGCAGATGGCCAAGAGGCATCTAAAAAAATATCCATTATCTACTTATAATCAGGGAAATGTAAATCAAAACCACAATGAGACACCACCTCACACCAATGAGAATTGCCCATATTAAAAAAAAAATACAGACAGAAACAAGTGCTGGCAAGGGTATGGAGAAAAAGAAACCCTCTTTGACTATTTGTGGGTATGTAGACTGGTCCAGTCCCTATAGAAAGAAGTGTAGAGATTCCTCAAAAAACTGAAAATGGATCTACCATATAACCCAGCAATTTCTCTCCTAGGTTTCCACCCAATGAACACAAAAACACTAATTCAAAAGGAAACCTACACTCTTAACGTTTATAGCAGCACTATTTACAATAGCCAAGACATGGAAACAACCTAGTGCCCCAGAACAGCTGAGTGGATCAAGAAGTTGTGGTATATATACACAATGGAATACAAATCAGTGTTCAAAAAGGATAAGCTCTTGCCATTTCTGGCAACATGGATGTAAATGGAAGGAATTATCCTAAGTGAAGTGAGTCAGAAGGAAAAAGATAAACACTGGATGGTTTCACTTACAGGTGGAATACAGAGAAACCAAAGAAAGGATTGAAGACAAACTTTAAAACCAACCCTGGAGGGCTTCCCCAGTGGCACAGTGGTTAAGCACTATGGTGTGGAGCTGTTGGCAGCGGCGACACAAGTTTGACACCTGGCGGGGAGAGATTCCCACATGGCGTGGCAGACCTCTGCTGCCTCTCCCGCTGCTCCCCTCAGCAGTGTGTTTTAGTCCATCTGCCTGTTCTGCTCCCGGCTCTATCGCTGGTGAACCCTCTTGCTGTCCCTCGCCTCTGGCCTGTACCCCAGCTTGTATGCATAAATAAATAAAAATCTTAAAAAAAAAAAATCCCTGGAAAGCTGGTCATAGATCTGAGGCATGGTAAGGGAGGCGGGAGGGGGAAAAGTAGTGGGGAAGGAGAGCACAATGGTCTATGGTGGAAAACTATGGAGGCTGAGGGGAGAAATCCTGTATTGTAAAAAAATAAACAAGTATGTAAAATAATGATATGTCATTAATATAAAATATATTGTTGGATAAATGGGGAAAAAAGAAAATACTCTAAAAATTACACAGTGGTGATGATTACACAACTCTAAATATAATAAAAAATGATTGAATTTTATACTTCAAAGGAGCCACTTAAAGGTATTAATTATGGTATGTGATTTATATTTCATATGCAGTTATTAAGAAAAACAAAAGAATACAGAATCGGGAAGAAAAAAAAAAGAATCAAGAAGCAGACAGCCCCAAAGTAGATGGTTCCAATTTAAAATTAGAAGCAGACAGCTCCTAATCATAGGCTGTTTTCAGGTTTCCAGTTTATCAAGAGTTAAAGCTCTACATGTAAGTGCTGTTCTTAACTAAGAAAATGAAAAAGAAGTCTATGATTAAGGAAATTGCAGGTTTTGAAGTATGTTGATGTTTGAAAAGGATACTGCAATATAATATAGTTCTTTAAAATTTTATGTAAATATTCCTAAATCATCCTGTGATTACTTTCTTTGAAAATGATGAGACAATGACGAGGTTTTTAAGAAATGGCTCCTAATTTCCTTGCCATTTAAGTAAAAAAAAATTCTAATTTTCCATCAATGATATCACAATGCATGTCTCCACAGGGCACACTAATTTGATTTATAAGAAATCCTCACATATGGCCATTGTAATCCAAACTTGTACATTCTTTTTTGAACTAAATTTTAACTTTCTCAAGTTCATGTCAAACTTGTAATTTACCTGGGAAAGTAAAATTATTTTTTCCAAAGTGTAGAAAATACTGAGGCTTCCAAAATGCATATAGAACTCCCCTGATGTACAACATACACACTAATTACTAAACAGGAATTATATTCTGATCCAAAACCATTTCAGATAAAGTAAATAAATCTGAGTTCCTTTTATAAAGAATCTTGGGCTGATTAAAATATGAAAAACCTCAGCAAAACCTATAATGAAGCGTAAAGCCCTAAATATTTGAAAAGCTACCTAGAAGTCAAAGGGAATGGGATAAACAAGGGACCCCTTGATCTCTTTGACCCAGTCCAATGGAATCATTTAGTCTCTGACTTCTATAGATTCAGGCATTCAAAACTGGAATAGGCACAGGCCCTGATCTCAAGAAGCTCACAGTATAATATGGAATAAGTGAATAATCATCACTCTGTACAACTTAGCATGGTCCCAACTGCATGGTTCTCTTAAGAGTTTCTTTACCAAGCAAGGGCTCCATCTAGCTGTTTCCATCTAGGCTTCTCTCATTCGAGGCCTGGGAAAATATTTCCAGATATTGCCTTTGGGTCACACCACTGCATTGCTTTCTCTCTTCACTCCTGCCTTGGTGTTGACATCTCAGAGCTTCTCCTGCAACCTGACCTCATCCTTGCCTAGGATTTGAATCTGATTCCTCTCCATGCCACACTTCATAGTTGCCTGCTTTTCTCAATTATCCCCTGGCTTGGGTGGATACTAGAACTCCAATTAGCCCTAAACTCTGCATAGTCTCTTGTTCCTTTTGTTCAGGGCATCTTCTCAATGATCTCAATGTAGTGAAATGAGATTTAGAAAGTTCGTAGATACAGAGATACAGGAACACTTAACTTGATCCCATGAAGCCATTAATGGCAATGATAAGTGCCATCATTCATCCTTAGGTATTTTATCTTTATTTATAAGTAAGGAAACAGATTCACAAGGGTTAAATAATTTATCCAAAATTATACAATTACAATTGTAAATGTGATGAGTGGAGCTAATATTCATCCCAAACTACACTCCATATAAGATATATAGCCTTTGTTCTGTTTTACTTTTTATGACAGTATCACCAGTTACTAGATTGACTTAAGATGTTCAGTACTAGAGTGGAGGAACTTGAGGCTGCCATCACTCAAGATGAATATTGTTAATATTAACTGCCTACCATATGCCAGGTATAGGGCTATGTTCTTTATAGAAACCATCTCATTTAAACCACAAAGATAATGCTATGGGATATGTACCACTGGTATTCTCATTTTTCAAATGAAGAAAAGTAACAATAATGCTAGAGATATTAAATAACTTACGGGGGTCCTATGATTGTTAAGCAGTATAATTGAAATACCTTGAATCCATGGCCTATGTCACAAGTCACAGACATTATGCCTCCCATTCTACTAATCACTCTACCCATGTGTCAAGTTGATAGATGTGAGGATGTGTTACAGAATGCATCTCTGTGAAAGGGGAAGGAAAATCTTCATTTTCTCTGCCCCCGCTTACATGCAGCCACCTTGTATTACAACTCCCAGCATGTCATGAGTCAGACTTCCTGTGGGGGGCAGCTGGGAAGGAGCAAGGTGGATGGATACATAAATTGTGGTGGAGTGAAAAAGAGGAGACATTAGGAAAGACACTTGGGAAAAGCATGTGGAAGAGAGACATGTGAAGAGACACAGTGAGAGACACATAAGAAATGGCTCCTGGGACTTTAACATTTTCACAGAGACAACAACAATCATCATCTTGGCATCTTGGTGGATTATGTGGTCATTTTCAATTTTGGGTCTTTCCCCCTATCTCTGGGACCAGACTAACTTCTTTCTTATGACTCCCTGCCAAAAGGTGCTTCAGTCTTGTGGCAAGCTTTCTTAGCCACCCCACTTCAGGCTGAGCCTGCTTGACTGGACATTTGACCATAGGGGATGGGTAATTTTTGGAGTTTTATTGGGGGTTTATTATTTGATTTCCTCTCTTCCCCCTGCTCCTCTCCTTTCTTTTCATCTCCTCTTCTTACCTCTCTTTCTATCTTCATACCAATTCAAATTAAAGATCTTTCACACTAAGAATCTGCTTTCTTTGCCTTTGTGCACAGATAGCCAGACCCCTTTAGAGGATGCACCCCTTAACAGTTTGGGGTCCCCAGGCATCCCTCAGTTGTACTCTTACATGAGTCCAATCTCAAAAGGGATTTTCACAATCTTCCTTGCTTAGATAGTATTCCTCCCCTCTTTACCATTCCTGCAGCTTCCAACTCAACCTACAAAATCAATCCTTGCTGACACAAGAACCTAAGTGCATTGCTGGCACCAATAAGTATATGGGTGCCAAAGTAGATTCTGAATTAAGCTTTCCTTACCTCTTTCTGCTAGGGGCTGCCTATGTCCTATAAGGACATAATCTCCGTATCAAAATCTATGACTGCTACAATCTGTTTCAAAACTGAAAAGATGCAAGTGCTCAAAAGGTATCAATTTGCAAAGGAGAGAAATCCTGGATTAGGAAGACAGGATATATTTGACCAGTGTAATGTTATATGTGATATTTATCCTAGTATTATCTAGATTGCAATCTGTCAACCTCATTGCTTCAGTAGCAATGAGGGATGATTTTTAAACGCAGATTCTTAGGTATCCCTATATCTGTCTCCAGAAATTGTAGAGGGGAGATGGAGCTCAGTAATCCTAGCAAGCTCTCCTGATATTCAAATGTAGATGTACTACAGACTCCCCCATGCGTTTATATAATCTTCAATATTACATAATTTGCTTTTGCAACTGTTTGATAGATAAGGGGCAGGATTGATGTTACTTTAGAGATGACAGAATAGTTTACTACCCCAATCATCATACTAGATTACAGGTGTTATAGATATATTCAAATATTGAGAGAATTTTATGTACTCTATTGTCATAGAGGTCCAGCACATGCGTGCACACACACGCACACACACATACACACGCACAAACACGCACACACACAGTTACCTCTAAAAGCAGCAAACAAATTTTAGCTCAAGTACTATCCTTTTGCTTATTATATCATACTAATTTTTAAATGCATTAGTCCAAGTACTGCAGAGACATGCTAATCAGTATGAGAACAAAGAATTTTATACTCTAAAAAATATTGGGAAACTGCACGGTAAATCCTTCTCCCAAGGATTTACAATACATAATGCTAAAAAGATGTGAGATGCTTTAAAGTGAAAAAGAAATTTGCTGATTTTATTTAATATTTAATAAATACTTATTTGGACAGAGGGACATTTTTCTTTTCTCTACATACCTTACCACCATTTTCTTAGTTCTGAACTCATTTAATCCACAAGTATATGTTACAAATATAGACTAGGCAATGTGTTAGAGTTGAGGATAAAATGGTAAAATAGTGAAAAAACTAGACAGTTTATTCAACAGCCACATTCATTATCATCTGAGAATTGTTGAGTCAGTTCCCTCATAGCCCGCCCAAGGGACCTGATGCAATGCAATCAGTTCTATTGCCTCAGTTCCACCACTCTCCTCACTTTAGTTGCAGCTTGTAAGAAACTGAGAGCTCCAAATTCAGAGCTATGGCTGAGGGGGGATTGACAAGCAGAGGACCCCAGGGGAGAGCCTACCCAAGTAGGCTCTATAACAAACACAGTGTGACAGGAGCTGATCTGGCAGACTTGAGAGGCTGATGGTTGCTTCAAAACGGGCATTTTAACTAACTGTTGAATCAAAATTTAATCTGCAAATTTTATGCTAGGCAATAGCTTCTTGAAGTCATGGAAAACTACAATCATTTGTAAGACTATTTCAAATGTTTCCAGACAAATGAAGTAGATAACTGGAGTGATTTATCGGACAACTCAGGTGGACAGTGCTTTGTTAATACATTTTTGCTGCAGCTGGATTATTTTTCTCCTGAAATAAAGGATGCTAAACAATCCCACTGACAGAACAAGTCTTTATGTTATTATCTCACTGCTTTGAGAATGACTGAAAGAGGCTTAAATCATTGGCTCGTGTAAGAATCGATTTGCAGGCTTTGTTTTAGTGGCCATGCCAATGATAGGAAATCCTATGCTATGTAGTCACCCTTATCCCCACCCACCTCCATTACAATTCAGACAACTATGATTTTGTCTTTATAAAAGATGCTTTCTGGGATGGAGAATCTGTAAGCTCTAAGACGCTTTCTGATTGTGAAGCATCCTTCCCTACAATTGTGAGTAAATTCTTCCTTTGTTCTCTCCAATTGCAGAAGAAATAGTAGCAGGAATTTAAGAACTGAAAGGGGATCTTAAAACCAACCATACAAGTAGCCATTTTCCACTGCCACATCTTTCTCCTTTCTCGATCTGTAACTTAATCCTATGTAACTAAATCTGGGACAACCAAAGACCCTTGCAACCCTCAAGAAGAATAACTTGACTCATGTTGGCACCCTGAATCTAGACATCAGACTTACCCTACTCATCAACACAGTGACAGGCAGTGCTGCCTAATCACCTGCACATCTACATTATGACTGTTGGCTTGGAATTCCAATGTATTACTCTTTTTTTGGTTCTGTTTGTTTTTTATTTTGTTTACCAAATAATGGAATACTTCATTTTGGAATGTGAACATAACTGACAAAATCAGTCACCTAGACTAAACTGATTGCTTATTTCTTTGAAAATGTTTGTATCTTTAAGGCAGCATAATTCTTCTCTGTCTATTTATTCACGCCCTATTTAGTAAAAGCTTACTATCTGTCAAATACCCTACTAGGGGCTGGAGATACAGCAAGGAGAATAATACAATGTCTGCAGTTAAAAATACAACTTCTGCAGCCATATGAAATTTGATTCTGAGTGTGCAAAATAGAGAGCATCCTAATTTTGAAGATGCCTGATCAGTTTCAGTCATGTAGACCAATCAAACTCTCCTAGGCCCATTCTTATTCCCACCCACTTTGGAGATATTGGAATCTGAACTCCCAATTGATGGACTTTCAAAAGGAAGTTTATGTGGAAAATATGAAGGAAAAAATGAGGCTCATTTGGAAGGAAGACTTTTACTAAAAGGTATTTGAAGTGGGGACAGGATTACATGACTAATCCCCTTGTACGGGGAACGTGGTATACAGGGCACATATGGTAGTTGAGAAGTCTCTACTATGAGAAGGCCAACAGAGGTACCATCTACCCCCATAAAGTTTATCATTTAACACAAAAAGAGAGGGACCACACTGTGTTGTGTCTTTATAACCTGAATTTTGAGAACTACATGTGGTTTAAAGAGAGAAAACAACTTGAGTAGGAAATCAGTCTTCCATCATCAAGTGGTTAGATGTCAGTCTTTAGGTAGAAAATTTTGAAATTTTTATATCCATCATTTATTTACATATTAACATGTATATTTCTGTCCTTGTTATTTTCCATTGAATAAAATCTATATTAGTCTTCTAAAATGCTCCTAGAGAGCATAGCATAACTACATGTGGAGTATAAATGCAGTGTGTGCGTGTGTGTGTGTGTGTGTGTGTGTGTGTGTTTGCACACAAACAAACTTTACAGCACTGAGCAATTCATCCTTGGAGCCTGTTTGTGACAGCACTTTACGAGGCAGCTTTAAAAAAGAGGTAGAAGAAACTGGAGCTATTTGTGTTTGTCTCAGGAGAATAAAAGCTTTTTCCTTGAGTTCTCTGATGCATGTAATGTTTGAGATTTACAGAAATAGCATCCCTTTCCCCTGAGAATAAAATCACCCCCAGGCAGAAAAATAACCCTGCAACACGTAACTAGTAGGTAGTCTATTTCATCAGTTACTCAAATAAAAGCTGCAGATATTTGAAGAAAACTATTCTAAATTACAATGCAAAAGCACATATTTCCCTAACCAAGCTGATAGACCACTGTGCTCCACAAGAGAAATGATCTGGAATTACTAAAGTTGCCTTTCTCTTTCTCTCCTTTGCTCTCTAAGGTTCACTTCTATACCCGCTCCCTCCCCCCAGAAATCCCACAGTTCCCAATGAGGCTTTGCAACTGAGCATAGCAGTGCAGTCTCATGAGTCTGCTTTTCCTGTTGTTTACGTTGCCACAGACAGCTCCTAGCATTAAGAACATTCTGACAGGGGCCTCCCTGGTGGCGCAGTGGTTGATCGCTGCGCTGTGGAGCTGTGGGCAGCGCGCGACTGCGAGTTCGACGCCCAGCCCAGGAGAATTCCACATGGCGCGGCAGACCTCTCCTGCCTCGCCCGCTGCTCCCCTCAGCAGTGTATTTCTGATCTGCCTGTTCTGCTCCCCACCCTGTCTCTGGTGATCCCTCTTGCTGCCCCAAGCCTCTGGCCTGTACCCCAGCTTGTATGAATAAATCTTAAAAAAAAAAAAATTCTGACAGGTAAACAGAGAATGAAATCCTCCGTTTTTTCCAAGACAAAGCTGCTTCATCACCATACTCTTGAGTTTCTTTCTGACCTCTCTTGAACCCCTGCTGCTCCACTTCCCCCCACAGGACATCAGTGTCCCAAGGTCCTGTCCAAAGCACGCTTTCCCATCTCAAACACGCTACTCTGTTCTGTCACTCCTCTCTTGGTTGCCCATCACTTTTCAAGTCTCGTTTTCCTGAAGGTGTCTGACTCTCCTTCTCAGTTTGTCTTGCCTGCTTTTAAAATGAGTGTTCCTGAAGTTTCATCCTCATGCCTCTTTGCCATGCACTTTCCTTAAGCTGGGGTTCCTCGGGGAGGGTGCTCCTCTTCCAGTCCTCCTTTAGCATTCATGGGGATGGAGGGAGAAGATAGGGGAAGTGAGTTTTTGAAATTTAATCTCATCCTCAAATTCTGTGTTGATAATTCAAAGGAAGAAATGACAGTGGAGATACAGAATAGCATATCCTCTGTGAAGATAATGAGAAAATGATAGACTTAGGAGAAAAAAATCCCAGGAAGGACATCATGAGAGAATTGGGTGCCACAACTCAGAACAGGTCTAGTGGGGGCTCCAGGACTCCTCACATAGTGGAGTCCCTGAAACCCTATGAGCCTCCCTGTGGCCACATCAAGATTCTCTAATAACACCTAAGGCAACTTGCAAAGGAAATGAGTCCACAATAGAGAGACTTGAGAAGTGTCTGGATAAGGACACTTATCCAGGAGTTGATTCCTTTTCCTTCCTTCTTGACTTAGAGGAAAACAAGGCAGAAGTGACATTCCCTCAGAGGCTGCTCGCAGCTCACCTGGCTTTGCTCTAAAAAGCCCAAGCACCAGACACCTGACTCAATTGTCCCATAAGAGCGTACAGGATTCAAAACAATAGCTAAAGTACACTTTAAAATCAAGACCTCTTGGGATCATACTCAGTGAAATAAGCCAGAAAGAAAGAGAAAAATATCGAATGGTTTCACTTATAACAGGACTATAGGGAGGCCGGGTGGGAGAGAGACAATCAGTGGGGGGGTGGGGGGGGAGGGGAGGGAGGTGGAGGGAGGGAAGGAAAAGGGCACAAAATGGAATAGAAAAGAACACAAGGGACCATGGAGATGGATCACGGGTGAATTGGTGGTGGGCTACCCAAGGGGAATGCAAAATGTAAAAGACATAAATAACAATAAAAATATATATATAAAAAAAAATCAAGACCTCTTGATTAAACTCTATAAGGAAAGCAAGAGACTTTCTTGAAAAAGCCAATGTTCTGGAATGAAAACTCTACATCCATGATTTATGGGTAATTTAAAATTTTTTGAAAATTCAAAAAATAAAAATTAAAGAATATTCATTTGGAGTTGATATACATGCCCAGCTATTTCTTATACCTAGTATAAAATACCTTCACCAGGTGTGACTACATGCTTTTGCTCCATTCTCATTCGGCTCACTTTCTCTCACTGTACACACTTTGATTTTTTTGGCTAAATCCAACCCTGACTATGTTAGGATGTCTCATTTCATTTGAGGGCCCTTAATGTCATCTTCGATCACTGCTAAAGTTTATGTGTGCCAATAAGTCTACAAAATGCCTGCAGCACACTGTCTCCGTGGTATAATGGGTCTGACCTGTTCTACAAAGCCCAGGAACAAATAATGCCTTCTTTTTCTTTTTTCCCATCTGTCATATTTATTTAGAACAATGAATCTCAACTGGGAAATCCCAAGAGATGTTTGGGACTGTCTGGAAATGATTTTGCTTGTCACACTGGCAGAATGGGGAGCTACTGGCATCCAGTGGGTAAAGGATATCAGTGTCCTACACTGGACAGAACAGTGTCCACAAAAAGGAATGATCAAACCCAAAATGTCAGTGGTGCCAAGGCTGAGAAACTCCAGTTTATAATTAATTCAGGGAGTCACCTGTCCTGATTCAGGGAAAGTGTAACATCGCCTCACCAGGGCCTTTCTGAAGCCTCCCACTCTCTCTGTGAAGACTTATCAGGACCCAAATCAAGGGATATCCAGTTTGAGGTGCTGAGCTCTTCCTCTCAGTCTATGGTGACTTGACATTGCACTGTGGGGCCATGTGGTAACACCAGCCTGAAATATAAGAGGTTTGCCCTCACTTCTTGTTTTCCCACAACAGCCTCTGGTTTCTCACCAGAAATATCTTGATGTCACTAGGGGGATCTAGGATAATGTAAAACTTTATGTTTTCTATTTTGGGAGGTTTACGATTTTTTTTTTCACTGCTTCTGGAGATAGTAAGAGCTGGGGCCTTAGGTGTGCCTTCATTAACTTATGATGGTATCCACATGGCTTTTATTCTTGCTAATGAGGCTACAACAGTGAAAAACAAAGCAAAAGGTAATTTCGAAGTGGGTCCCCTGCTATATTAAGGTCTTGGCAACTTCCCTGACTCTGGTAATAATGTCTCTCCTTCTGGCACTGTCTGGGACTCTGCCTGTCTTCTCCCATCCTGAACTTTGCCCCTGGGAATACCACACACATTGGGAGAAGTGAGCAAAGTGGGCCCCTTTGCAGGGAACAGTAACTCTACCACAGGGCATCAGAGCGATCAATAGCTGAGTGTGCTCTCCCAGGGCCTGGCTGCCGCCATGCAGTCTCACCAGCGGTAGTGGTTAAGATTTTTCCCACTTAGAATGCAAATCAAAACCACAATGAAACACCACCTCACACCAGTGAGAAAGGCACATATTTTAAAAACTGGCAACAACAAATGCTGGCAAGAATGTGGAGAAAAAGGAGCTCTCTTACACTGCTGGTGGGAATGCAAAATGGTCCAAGCACTATGGAAAGCCATGTGGAGGACCCTCAAACTACTAAAAATGTAGCTACCATATAATCTAGCAATTCCGCTCCTAGGGATCTACCCAAAGGACACAAAAACATTAATTCAAAAGAAAACCTGCACTCCTATGTTTATTGCAGCAATATTAGCACTACTAGCACAATAGCTAAGATATGGAAACAACTGACATGCCCCAAAAACAGAACAGGGGAAGGAAGAGCGCAAGAGACTATGGTGATGGTTCACGGGTTCTTGGTGGTGGTAATTTTATGGAGACACACCTGAGAAGGGAAATCAAACAATGTACAAAATATGAACAACAATGTAACAACAACAATAAATAAAAATTTAAAAAAAAGATTTTTCCTGTTAGCCATTGGGTATACAATGGGTGCTGGCTCGATGTCTTTAACAAAATACCGAAATCATGGACTTGAAACAACCTTTGTATCCATTTGTTTCTCCAGAGGGCTTGTGAGCTCCTTAAGGGAAACACTATACCCTAGTCCTCTCCACAAAGCCAGCACAAGGCACAGTGCTTAGCACACAGGAGGCACTTACAAATACAGAATGAATAAAGCAACTGAATAAATTATTTCCAAGCAAAATATTTGTGAGGATTTACAATGAAAAGCTGGATGAGAACAGCTACCCAGAATTCACAAGGTGCTATTTTATAGACAGCTCAAAAGATCAGCACACAGTTCATCTGAAGCTTTTAGCACAAAGAAATAAAAATCAGAAACAGATGGTATTTTTTTCTCTTTTTTTCCGTCATTTGGAAATTGTGGCCACAAATAAACTCCTCTTTTATTTTTGGAAGGCAGTAGAAAATTGTCACATGTTATCATTTGAATTATTTGTCTCATGAGCTTAGCTGAAAAACCTTCCTGCAAGTTAAATAGCAGAGCTGGTAGGATGGCCTCTTAGAGCTCACTAGTTCTCACCAATCTCAAGGAGAAGACAACAGACATCAAAGTGTTCTATAGCCCATTAGCAGCTTCTCACCAAATATCCTATTTGATATAAAGGCAGCTTAAAAGCAGTCTACTTTTAGAGATGGTTTTCAGTTATAGAAATGGTCTTTCTACTGGTCTCACTTATCCCAAGGTCAGGGAACTAGCATGCAAGTGTATTTCACTAAGAAGAATTCCAGTTTTACACCATTGGGTACACCTGATTCACAGGAGTGAGAAATGGATGAAACAAAGTTTACATGTATTTTTTTTCCTAACTCTTGGGTCCTTGCTGCCAACCTGTTGAGCCACCTGAATTAAGTTTGAAGTCTTTATTATAGCAAATAATAACCTATGCTGAAATCTTGTTACCTCAAAAGTTGGCATAAAATTGTCAATAAAATTTATATTGAATTATTTTAAGATTGCCCTTCATGAGTAGACAGGACTCAGGTGCAGATTCTAATATGAAAGTAAAAGCAATCCTATCAATGTAGTTAATATTTATCTCCGTTGATATCTCAGATGTGCAAATAAATATAACTTTATAACAATGATGGATAACTTGTCCTAGTGTCTATTTCCTATTCCATCAGGATGGCAGAAACTCAATCACAGGTAATTAGGGTTCTCTTCCCTTGCATATGGTTGTGTGAAGTCCTGAGTCACTTACACAATGCATGGTATAGATACAAGGGGCAGGACAATAATTTGGTCTTTAATACCTTATGTCCATGCATAAGAGAGGTATTTGCCTCTTCTGACTTTCTGTCATAATCTGAACAAGTCTCCACTGAAAGAAATATCACTAGCTTTTCTCTGTTGGTCCCCTTCAGGTCTGAGGCCTCTCTCTCCTAATTTCCTTTCATTTTATGAGCACAAAATATACACTAACCTTTCCATGTCAAGCTGACACCAAGACCTCTGCCAACCTGGCCCAAATCCATTCTCCTAATTTACCACATTTCCTCTTCTAACCTTCAAGCATCCTTCAGAAAGCAGGTGTCCATCTCCCTGAAAACAGTCCACCCCTCCTTCTTCCAGCTGGGGTGGAAAGATAAAACTCTCATTATCTTTCATCATTTTGCCCAGACCTAAAGTCAGCTCCAGTCACATAGGGCATAGGCTTTGGTGACAAAATCAATAACACTCCTTTGTTTCCATCTTCTATCCAATCTTTCCCCTGCCCTGAGCAAGGAGTACAGACCTACCCAGCAACTTGAAAGGGATGGCACGGGGGACACAGGAGAAAGGGAAGCATCGGGAGAAAAAATAGGTGTCTCAAAATGTTATCTAACCACATTTACCACATTTATTGAATTTCTTCCCCTTATTGATATTTTTTTAATTGCCTCTTGTGATTTGTTCATGTGCTTTGCTTTTTCTGTTTATATGTGTTTCGATCCAAGTCCACTGTCTGTCATGCAACAGGCTCACTGTACTGTTGCTTCTCCCTTTACTACCTGTTCAGAAGTTACCACTTTTCTGCATGTATCTACATTGAGAGTTTGGGGGAGCATACAGACCACAGCTTCATTTATGATTTCTAACAGCTTCATCTAGTTATGGTACACTGGGTGAAGCTGGATCTTCCCTTCCTCAATCTCATCATTTATTTCATCCCCTCCATATTCACTACCCTTTGGGTTCCATCTGCTCCATGTGTTTTCATTTCTCTGGCTGGCAAACATCCTTACAAGAGACTGCTCTCCTAGGACATTACACAATACACATTTTCCAAGCTTCTCTCTTTCCTGTAATGTACATTTGGAGTTGTATTCTCTATGTGAATTAAAGAAAGATATTCACAATTTGAGGTTTGGCAGACTGGGAAGCTCTCACAGAGTGGGGAACAGATGATTCCAGCTTAGTGTGGCTTAAAGGATATTTCATGCAAAACTGTACAATGACTCTGGGTTTTCTAACCGTGTGACCTTCATTATCCTGGAGTAAATGTATAGACAAGGAATCAATTCATATTATTCAATATCTTCTAGAGGGACAATTATAGGTCGAGCGCATGGTAGTCATCTGAGAAAGTACCTCAATGATGCAGTTAAAGACAAGCCAGATTTTAAATTATAGTCTCCTCTTTAGTTATCGTTATCATTGCTAATTTTGTTTTTTCATATTCTTTTGATTTTCTGTTGAGGTCACATTGACTAGGCACATCTATTTGGCCACCTTATAAACCCAGAGGTCCTAAAACTGAGGGTTTTTGCCCATGTCTAACTCTAAATTCCCACAATTTCTCCTATTTCAGGTTAGCATTTAAGGTAGGCTTTCCATGTAGTGCATTCAGTTTTTCTCCTTAAATACTTGAGTCTATTTTAAAATAGATTCTAATCCTTTACTATATCTTTTATTCGTATTTCCTGAATCCCACCAGGGGATTCAGTAGTAAAGAAATGTGCGTTGTACACTATATGGTATACACCTCAAAAACATTGGTGAGTAGGAGTAGTTCCAGGGAGGTCAGAAAAAGACATGTTCTACATTGAACATAGAAGTTATAATGAAACATCTTCAGGTCAAGTGCAGGATATAATTGAGATATAATTTGACAGAAAAGAAAAAATTCCAAGCTTTGGGTTTTGCTGGACCCAGATCCAAATCCCCATTCTTCCACCTGCAACAATTCTGAACCTATGAATGGTAAATGGAGATAATAGTGTTCACTTTCTGAGATGATACAGAAATTGAGTTTACATCTAAAGCTTTGCACATACACAGAAGGTATATTAAAAGACAGTTGTTGTCTTATCAGGTTAGATACTAAATAATAGACTATCTAATTCAGATTCACTTAATAAAAAAGGAGATATCTTGTATTACATAGATGAATCATGCAATTTAGCATAGCAATTCTTAATGTCCATCATGAATCCAACTGTTCACTGAACTTGCCGTGGTTTTCCTCTCCTCTGAGTTGGCTTTGTTTCAAGTAGCTTTTCTTATGCTGACAAAAAAAATAGTTCATCATATTCTCTACAAAGGTAGAGAATGAGCCTTTATTCCAAAATTATTGCTAGGAATCTTGAGTTTCACTTTGAGTCCTCATTTTAAATCCAAGTGGCCAAAGAGATGGAATCCACTAATTAGCTCAGCCCCAAGACTCTGCCTTGGGCACAGAGCACAAGTTCACTCTTTACAAACCCTCAACATCTCTACTCTTTCATTTTCCTTTTATTTTTCCCTCACATCCTCAACATTCCTCCTAAGAAAATCTTTTCTAGCCCTTGTTTGGAGAATGGAGGAAGAGGAACCCTTTTCTCCTCAAGCTCTAAATATTTTCTCTATATTCCTAAATTTAGATTCCAAACCAAAACCAGAATGTTCTCTGTTTTATCCCAGTATATCCCTCCTCTGTGACAATGATCACTTGACAGTTAACTTTTTTTTGATTCAAAGAATTAGAAAATATTCTAATTATTTAAGTCAAATAGTTGTCTGTTGAGACAATAATCACTACACACATAAAACCTATTTCATTTATCATCAGTATTTTCATCTTGTGATTTTTTTGCAGTTGCCTTGGTAATTAGCAGTAAATTCTAAGGACTACCTTGCTGATACTGTTGAACAAATAAAGAAGAATATTTCTAATCCCCAGCCTGTAAGTACAAGGACTTGAACATGCACAAAATCTTGACACTCCCCAAGAATTCCTCATGGGAGCCCCACTAATTCTTGGTTTGGATTCCTATCAGCAGCTGTGGCTGAATCTAGGTATTCAGTGTTCATCAGCTGTTTAGGATTCCATAGCTAAAGTCAACAGTCCTTGTTTGGGTTTCTCCTTTTGATGTTGTATTTTAAAAAGAAAACTAGCAACAAAAGACTGAGTATAAAGAAATGCAGCCTTTTCCTTTTTTTTTTTTTTTGGTATTTATATATATTTCACATCATTGTTCATTTTTGTACAATGTTTAATAAATGCAGCTTTTTCAATTCCTGAGCAGTAGAACCAGAATTGTATTGAGTTTGTTTGTCCAATAGCATCATACATATATATGCCATATATGTATATATATGTATATATACATGTGTATATACATGTATGTATATATATATGTCACACACACATATATATATAAAACCATCAAGCTTTAATTTGGTGTGATCACATAAGTCTACACTCTGTCCCTGCTTTTAGGTTAGTCCCACTTGAGCTCATTCAGTGCAATCTGATTTATCTTTGTAATCTCTTCTCAAACATGACCTTGTTTAGTTATGTTACATCCTCGCAGTTTTGATAGACTTCCCAAAATTGTATCTTCATTTTAGCCTCATATTTAGGTGGAAGAAACAACTCAGGAAACCCCAATGGAACACCTTTGAGTTGATCTTAAGTTTCCAAGATAAGAAATTGCACCTACTTGAAAGATTTGTGTTTGGAATTGAGTTTGATGCCACATTTACCACACTTTCAGAAGACATTCTTCTATTTTTAATAATTTTCCAAATTCCTAGTTTTTAACACATTGCTGACAAGAGTGTTTATAGTAAAATTAATACATAGCTTTCGGCCATCTCTGTGCACTGAAGACCTGCGCAGCCACTGGATTTTTGTCTTTGTTTTTCCAATTTATTTACGTTCATAATCACATGCCGGTTTTCTAAAAATTAGCCCTTTGTGTTTTATATTAGCAGCACTGGTATAGTTCACATTAATAACAACTGAAAGACTATTAATGATTACATTTATTTTTTTAATTACCACTTTCATTATTCTTGGGTAATGCTTGCTGAATAATCATGCTCAAGAGAGAGTAACACCCAGATGTTTGCATCTAAAAGCAGCTATCAGGAGGGATAAGCAATTGAAATCAAACTTTTGTCCCTAAGACAAACTCAGAAGTGTAAACATTTTATAAATATTATCTATCACACCATATAAAATGCAAAGTAGGTAAAAAGCATTTACCTCTGGACAGAAGAGAAATTTGAAGTGTGATGTAAAAAGGATTAAAATTCTGCCTATCAGTTACTACATGATTGCTACCATTAGTGGTGTGTGTAAGTCAAAAGTAGCTTCCAGAAGCTCAGTGAATGTTTGTCCAGACTGTAGCTGTAGTTATCATGTGAAAACTACCCCAAACCAAACACCCAACTGAGTGTTTATAGAGATGAAGAACACAGGGAATTGCAAGATGGAGTGAGATCCATGTTGGGCAAGCAAAGCAGCTCAGGGGAGCAGTAAAGAATGTGAACAAAGGGCCCAGACTAGCCAGGCCTTCCTCTGCTCTGCCACCTCTTAGCTGTGTGAGCAAGTCCCTGCGCCTGGGTTCCCTTGTGTATCCAGTAAGAACGAAAGTGATAATATTAATCATACTAATATAGACATATACCTTAGGTATACTGTGAAAATTCAAAGTGTACATAAAGAATATATTTAAATAAATAAAAGAGGTAACAATTACAACTTATGTTTATTACATTATTAGATGCAGTACCTGGAATGTATTAATTGTAAGCCATGCTTGTTTTTATTGAAATGTGTTTCTAGAGTAGTTGATGTGTCTGACATGGTCAGTCTCTACTGACATGCTAGTCAGTGTGTGCAAAGCAAACAGAATACTCATCCCCAGAGTCTGTTAGGAATTCAGGGATGGGTGGTGACTGGGCGGGCCCAGGGTGGTCGGTCAGTTGGAGGCTGTGCTTGCACACTTCTCCCATGCGTTCTCATGGGCCTGGTAAAATCAAGCTCCTCAGGGCCTCCCCGGTGGCAACGGGTTAAGCACAGCACTATGAAGCTATCCACAGGCACTGCAGCATGAGTTCGATCCCCAGCTAGGGAGCTTCCCACATGGTGCAGCAGACCTCTTCTGTCTCACCCACTGCTCCAGCAGTGTACTTCAGTCGATCTGCCTGTTCTGCTCCCCACTCTGACTCTGGTGAACCCTCTCACCCCCCCACACCTCTGGCCTGCACCCCAGCTTGTTTCCATAAATAAATAAATCTTTAAAAAATAATAAAATAAAATCAAGCTCCTCCAGAGAAAGTGGCCTTAAGGGCAGTAGGTGATAGTCCAGGTGGAGGCAGATGCTTATAGCTGGCTAGTGATATACAGATGTCCTCTCTTCTCCTTCCTCTCTCTAGTCTGGCCACTTAGCTTTAAATTAACTGGCCAAACCTCCCTGACTCCATGGTGGGGCGAGGCCCTCCACCGCTGCCACTGTTCATAGGATATTTCAGGGGAAACTTAGGTTTTACTGAAGCCTCCAACCTAGGTCCTAGGTGAAGGATGATGCAGAACTCTTCCCTTCCTTACCACCCCCTGCCTCTCATTTCTACACACACACACACACACACACACACACACACACACACACCCCTGCTCAAAAGTTACCCTCTCTGACTTCCACACCCTTCTGTAGAGTCTGGAAGCAAGACAGCCAGCAGGCCACAGCAGGTACAGGCACTAGAGCAGCACTGCCCAGGACAGCTTTTCTGCAGTGATGGAAATGTTTTATATCTACTCTGTCCAAAATGGGAGCCATTAGCGTTTGAAATGTGGCTGATGTGTTAGGGAAACTGAATTTTAAATTTTTATTTAATTTCAAGAAATTTAAATATTCACATGTGGCTAGTGGCTGTCACACTGCACAGCAAAACTTTAAAGACAACCTTAGTCCAGGTCCCAGTTCTGTATTTTCTGGTCCCATGATGTTGCAAAAGTGACTTTAATTTTCCTGGTTTCAATTCTCAGTATATACAGGAGGAATATGTTACTTACTCTTTAGTGGTGCTACAAAGACAAAATAAACTCTTAAATTGAAGCACCAGGATAGGACATGGTCTAGAGTAAACCTTCAGGAATGTTAGCTATTACAGGTATTAAAAAATAATTAATTACATTTCCCAAGATTCAGCTGAGTTTGTTCTTCTCAGAGTATTGATAGGTTGAAGTAATCACACCAAAATCATGCTCAGTGGACCCATGAGAAAACATCAACCAGTAGTACCAGATGGAAATAATATAAAAGCTATTCTCAACTGCACCTTGGGAAAATACACTGCTAACCATGCCTAGCTGAGCCTTGGAGAAACATACCTTAAACCTTTTTTATTGAGATATCTTATTCTGTGTGCATTTCAAAGACTGAGTCATAAGAAAATTTCTTGAAGTGATATCATATTTTGTTTGGGTGTTTGGGTGAGGTTGAATGATTTGGGCATTGCCTGAAATATCTGACACTGACATTTTATGAAGGGTCACCAACAATCACTTATCAAAGCAGGAAATCAATTTGGTAGTTTTTATTGAATAGGTGCTCTGTGCTAAGTACAATGGAATCCGTTAAGAATAGTATGGCATAATCTCTGCTTTTCAAAATTTCTGTTTAAGAATCTCTGCTTTTAAGAATGTTTTAGAAAAAGAAATCTTTTCAAAATACAGAAGGCAGAAATCTATAGCAGGATAAGTGCTGTCAATGTTTGGAAGAGAAGAGTTCAGTGTTGCTAGAAATGGTTGAGGGAGCTTTATAGCCAGATCAAAAAAAACAACAAAAGAGCATTGCTCATCTTCCAGGTCTCAAAAGGAATCATTTCTGGAAAGTATGCTTGTGGCAGGCATGGCTTAAGTTAGGCTGGTGTGCAAATTACACATGAGTTTCCTTTAGATTCAATTCATTCAACAAATATTTATTGAGTATCTAATATGCGCCTGGCGGCTCATCATTTGCTCAGACTTGTGTAGTTGAAAACTTCACCTGGGGTGGGGAATCTGTTTTATGCATAGCAACTTCAAAGCCCAATATTCATAGACCAGAATGCCCTAGAACTTGAAGATGTTAATTTACATAGTTATCATGAGAACAATTCTTATAGAAATGTCATTGTCTAAGGGTCATTTGAAGTCATTGTGAGTGGGCTTTAAGTTTCATGCCTTTCAGTTTCAATGTTCTTTATTATAAAGATTTCTTCTAAAAGAGTATTTTTTTTACAAAAGTTGCTACTGAGTAGATTAAAATCTTATTTTTAAAACAGCCACAACTATAGCACATCAGAGATTTCCTGTTTCATGTTCTAAGCAGTAACTTTGAAATGTAAATTCTAAAATTGCAGTATCATATAATTCTCTTCTAAGTGTATACACCTCCATATCCAGCAAGATACCTAAAATAAGGGAATTTCTTATTAATGTTAGGGAGCCATGACCCACTTCTCCCAAAAAAAGAAGTCTTAATGACCTGTAAGTCAAAAGGAAAAAAAGAATGAAGGAATGAAATAAAACTTTAAAAAAGAAAACTAGCTTACTGTCACCCCTTTCTATCTAGAAATATTTTGAATCTCCCATGACACTCTCCCCTCAAAGTCTTGTGACTAAAAGTGTGGCCCCTGGACCAGCAACTTCAGCTTCATGTAAGAATCAGAATCTCAGACCTACTGGTATTAATTTAGACCAACTAAATGATAATTCGCTAAAACTGCTTTTAACAAGATTTCCAGGTGAATAGATATGTGCATGATAAGTTGAGAAGTGCTTTACTCAAGAACCTGAAGGCATTACTGAATTATCTTGAAAACATGGCGCCAGTTCTCTGAGCCCAGCATCCTCAGCTCCTTCCTAACTAGTGTACACGGGTCCTGCATCACAGACAGAAACATGCTTTCCCACTGAAACAACGAAAGATCCTTAGCAGGCACTAACATTTCCTTTTCCTCAACCAAACACACATTTTAAAAAATCAGTTAAAAGAGATAATAAACTGGACCTCCCTGGCGGCGCAACAGGTTAGGTGCAGTGCTGTGGAGCTGTCGGGGACTGTGGCACGAGTTCAATGCCCGGCCAGGGAGATTCCCACGTGGCGCAGCAGACCTCTCTTGCCTTGCCCGCAGCTCTCCTCAGCAGTGTATTTCCATCAATATGCCTGTTCTGCTCCCCACTCTGTCTCTGGTGAACCCTCTCACTGCCCCACACCTCTGGCCTGCACCCCAGCTTGTATGCATAAATAAATAAATCTTTTTTAAAAAAAAAAAAAAAGAGAGAAATAAACTACTTTCTTACCTAGGACACCTACATTCATCGTTCCATTTGACTGTTTGTTTTTTAAAATTAAAGCGTGAGATATAAATGCAACCTAATAAGTATATTAAATAACTAAATCACAATGAGAGGAGAGCAGGAAATACTGAAGAACAAAAATACATTGAGAAGGTCAAGAGATATGGAGAGGACAGCAGGGTCAATGCCAGCTGTTTCCTGGAGCACCCTGCCCCCACCCTTACTGCTCTGAAATGCTCTTCTCACACTGCCTGCCTAACCCACCCCTGGCAAGACCTCCATGCTTTAGGGGAATAAGCAGAGCTGGTAGCAGAAACCTAAACCAGGGACCCTCATTTGCAAAACACTATCCAGACCAAATGAAATTAATTCCAATATTACCATAACTGGAGGCATTCAGTTTCTAATTAATATTAAAGTTTTTTTTAACTGGAGTATATTGCATCTTTTAGTTTGGAAGGAAGGATGATAAACAAATTAAAAAGGCTCTAGCTTATAATTGTGGCCTTTTTGTAATTAATAGCTACAAGCAACAACTCCTTAAGAAAAGAAGGTACAAAATTATTGTTCAAAAAAGGGTTTCAGCTCCTTTGTAAAAGCAAATTTAGAAAAACTCAAACCCAATATCAATTCTGACTCAATCACTATAATGAAGACTAGGGAGTTTAATATAAACAAGTTAAGCATAATCATGTAGCCATCAGAAGAGAAATATATAAAGGGCCCTGATGATAATTTTGTGTTGATAAGTGTTTAGCAACAGGTTCTCTGTGACATAAATGCTATCAACATGGTAAGTTTCACTGTGATATCACTGAACAGAGCTCAGAAGAGATGCACGGAATTGAGTCTCAGGATGCAAAAAGCTGCTCTGGCACCCTGCTGCCAATAACTAAATGTGTGGATTTTTCTACTCATCACTAGATTAAGCAACATTTGATCTCTTGTCCATTTGTATTTATTTATACCATGAAAAGTCTAGTGGCTCCACTGTTAATTGTAATCAAATGTTTCAGCGCCAAAGTTTTTACTGCAAATGGACAAGTGCATGAATATCTATGTCTGGCTTCCCATTTTTAAATTTTCAGTATATCAGAAAAAAAGCTTGCACTTTTATGATAGACTCCTGCACATCAATCACTCTCAGGCTGATGTTTTTTATATCTGCTAAAAACGGGAAAGTCCTCTGTGTGGCTTATGTTTTGCTTTCTTGGATCTCTTCCCCCGAGTTTCTGTCACTACATTAGATGTAATGATGAATTCTGATGACAGACATGAGGCAGTGGCCGGGAATATGTACACTTTGGGGTACTTCATCACAATGTTTGGCAGCAATATTCCTCAAGATCGGCAGGTAGATTTAAGTTGAGGTGGTTGCCTCAAAAAAAATAATTTTAAGGCTGACATTTACAGCATATACAAAGCATGCTTCTTAAATTATTTGTCACAGATGAGATTTTAATCCCCTAAGGGAAGACAATATTACTTGTGAATAAAGTTTAAATCATAAATCACAGTCTTGATGCTATAAATCATGTTCAACTAATTAGACAAAATCTATGATGCACTTATTGTAATATGCATGGAGATGTGATTTCTCATAACACTTACTTACACAGTATCTCCCAATCTTTCACAGAAATACTAATGATAGCATGTTAAAAGAAGACAATTCACAAGGCTACTAGAAATTAAGGTTGTCATAAAACCTAATGCCAAAATCTGGGATAAACAAAATGGTTAAAAGAAATATGGACATGAATTTAGAATACTGATCCAAGCATCCAGCATTAGCCAGCTTTGCTTTATGAAAAAGGGACTGCATGACTAAGGTAGTAAAAATCTACTCTAACCCTTGCAACATAACATGTTCCTTAAACAGACATTAGAGACTGCTCTGAGAAATCATTCCTCTATAATGCTTATAACAGTACTGTGCAGGGTGGCGATCTCTGAACTCCTAAAACCACTAATTCTCACTTCCACTGGCATTCTGCTACATCTTTGCAAATCTGTAAATCCCACAAAATAACTGGGAAGGAAATAGGGAGAGGGGTTAAGAGTGGGCACGGTTAGAAATGGCATGGAACATCCTAGAAATTTAATTATGGTTTTTAATGTCCCAGAAAATTAGGCTATAAATTTAGCATCTTCACTGAATTTGTGCCGGCTAGAAAAATGGAAATTTATCTAGGACCTGTGTATGTGAATCTTTCCTCTTCTAACAAGGAATCTAAGAAAGGGATCTGATCTCTGTTCAAACAGAAAGAACATAGGTCAAATTAATCACCCTATTTGCTGATAAGTACTAAGTCTAGATAGATGTTATCTTTAGCAATGATGAAGAGAGAGGAAATGATAGTGAAAAAATATCACAATGCAAAAAAACTAATTATAAAGCTTCAGGACAAAAGGGGAAAGCAACAACCAGAAGATCCAGGGAGGAGCACATGTGTATGATATTATTAAGTGCAAGATCCAAAAGAAAATTTTCATAACGTGTAAAAGATATGCCCTCTATGAAACAAAACAAGTGACTTTAGGAGTTTGAGATGAAATGAAAGGAGATTACAAGATAATGAGAAATTATAAAAACACAGCAACAGGATTTAAGACCTCACTGAAAGAGTAAAAAGCAGAACTGAAGCTGCAGAAAACTGATGGGATGATGTGAGAAATAAACCTGAAAGCCTTCTTAGAATCTGGGGAATAAAGACAAATAATGAGAGATGATTGCAGATACGAAAGAAGGAGGATAAAGAAACAGTATTAAGTTATTCGGTGATAGTAGCGGAGAGACCAGCACAAACAGAATTCCATGAAGAAATGAGAATAAACTAGAAAAGATGTCATCAAAACTACAGTTTTATTGTAGTTTAATAAAATCCTGGAGCTGAGGGAAAAAAACAGTACATATATTTTTAAATACCAGGAAAAATCAGTTTTAAAAAATGCAACTTCTAAACAAATATGACAATATTTCTAATAACCAAAATAAACATCCAAACATGGTTACTGATACCTGAACAAACTTACCTTTAAAAGGTTGTCTTTCAGTGGGTTCCCCCAAAAGCATATTCTGAGACAAGGGTGTGGTGACCCTAGGAAGCACCTGTAGGAGTACAGGAACATGAGTCAAGGAAGAAAAGGGACGCATCAAAGTGATCTTCACTGAGCTGGTTGCAGCTATGGGCAGTGGGGGCTCAGCCCTAATGGAGAAATGCAGGACTGCAGAGCACCCCCACACCAGCATTATCCAACTAAGGAGTCAGGGGGAGGAAAAGCCATCAGGGCAGGGGAGAGAAGAGCACGGGGGACTATGGTGATGGTTCACAGGTGAACTGGTGGCGGGAATTTTACAGGGAATACACAATGATGTAAAAGACTGCCTTTGTGTTTATATTCAAATGGAAATATACTGAAATAAATTAAAAAGTAAAATATATATCAATGATAATAACTGCTATGAACAACTGAAGCAAGGAATGGAGACAGTATGTACCAGGATAATTTTTGCATATTAAGGAACTCAGATAAAATCTCAGTAAGTGTGTGGGGGAGTATTGGTGGGGGGGAGGATTTTTTAATTAATTAATTTTTTTCTTTATATCTTTTACATCATTATGTATTCCCTGTAAAATTCCCACCACCACTTCCCCCATCAACTATCACCATAGTCCCTTGTGCTCTTCTGTCCTATGGGGCGGGGGAAGAGGTATTTGAATGAAGACTTGAAAAAGAGAAAGAAAGCAATGTGAATATCTGAGGAAACAACAATCCAGATAAGAGTATGATCAATTACAAAATTCCTGACATTAGTGAATTCTTGGACTATTTGATAAACAGCAAAGAGATCAGGAGGGCTGGAGAGTAAATGAGGGAAAATGGTAAATGAAGGAGGTCACTGATTTTCTGCTTCTCTCTTCCTTTCATCATAAGTTTTCTGAAAATTCCTTTCACCTATGGAACCTAAAGTTGAACCCTGCTGGCAAAGTTTCTGGGAAGGGTAGTTCCAGGCCTTTGGAACTTTCAACCCTTTGATATCAGGAAGAGAACACAAATGGGCAAGAAAAGTGCATATACCAATAGGCATTCTGGTACATTAACTTCCCCCCACTTTCCCATCTAGAATCTGAATATAATTTGTCAAAAATGAGTTCTAAGACTTCAAGACACATAACCTAAAAGAATTAAAGGAATATCAAGTACTTGCATTTTAAAAGTTATGTTTTCTGGTTCAGTTCTGTTGTTTGAGCTTGAATGGGCCCTTTAACCTCTCCAACTCTCAGTATCCTAGTCTGTCGGGTAAAGATAACAAAGTATCTATCATACCAAAATAAATAGCAGGATATCCCATGTTCATGGATGGGGAGAATCAATATAATCAAAATGACTTTCCTGCCTAAAATGATATGTAATTTAATGCAATCCCCATCAAAATACCAGTAATATTTTTCAAAGAAATGTAACAAAAAAAGTTGAAATTTACATGGAACTATAAAAGTCCTTGAATAGCAAAAGCAATCCTGAGAAAGGGGAGGGAGCAAACAGTAGGTTTATTCTACAAATAAATAAGAAAGATATCAGCTTAATATTATTATAAATTTTATAGTCATAGGGGTCTAATTCTGGATCCACCACCCACTAGTTAAATATCAAGTCAATTATTTCACTTCTCCAAACATCAATTTTCTTATTCTATTTATTTTATTATGTTTATTGAGGTAAAGTTGATTTATAACACTGTATGTTATAGGTTCACACCTCTACAAATACATGTGATCATACCTCACCCATCACCAAAGTCCCAATGTAGTGCCAGCAAGCCCAGGGCAGGTTCCCTATGGATTAGGGCAAATGGGCAAAGGAGAGTCCTGGAGCCCTCAGTGGCTTTTTTCAGGCTTTAATGCTCTTTCCACACCAATTGCTATGGGGCAAGCCCAAAGGCTGGCAAGGCAGGGAGTCCCCGGTGTATCCTTTACTCTTTCTCTTTGGGCTCTCTCCGGCATCTTCTCTGGATCCTGCCTCTCTGAAGTCACTCATGCTCCCATAGCCATTCTGCCACAGCTGTTCTTTGAGTAATGCTGTCCATATAGCCTCAGCCTCTAGGCTTAGGCGTACACGCTTACACATGCCCACACATACTCCAGGTGTCCACAATCAGGCATGCATACCCCGGGCCCATACTCCCAAGTGCCTCCTGCATTAGCACAATCAAGGCCACAGGCGATAGCCACAGAGGCTAGCCTTGTAAAAGCCTGACATTTCATTTAGCCTGCACCCAAAAACTCTCTACCATAGTCCATTGGGCCTCCTCCCCTCTTTACTCCATTCCCCCACGCTCCCTTCTGGTAGCCTCAGTTCAGCAGTCAGATTTAAAGGGTATGTTTTGGTTTGTTTTGGCTGTTCCTTTGCTTTGTTTCTTCACATTTCACATCTGAGTAAAATTATCCAGTATTTGTCTTTCTCCTTGTGACTCATTTTATTTAATACAATCCCCTCTAGTTCTATGTTGTCACAAATGGCACGATTTCATCTGTTTTACAGCTGGGCAGTTTTCCATTGAGTCAGGCCAGATACCTGCCAAGCCAAGTCAGGGAAGGGCCGTGCCCTTCAAGCTGGCCACCAGCAGCTCCAGATGCTTCGGTTCTATCGCACCCAGCAGTTGTTGCTCTTTGGGAAGGCAGGGCTTGCCCAACTGCAGCAAGCTGGGAGCAGAGGGGAAATCCACAGAATATGGGTGAGGAAGGGGAGTGCGCCTCTCCTAAAGTCCTGATATTGTTCCGGAGGGACCATTTCTCAGGCTTTCCTATCCTTCCTGGTGGCCTCTGTCTCATGCAATCCTCAGTTCCCAAAGTACATTTGTTTCCTCACTGCTACCAGCCAGTTCTGTCTATGGAGGAAGAGATGACTCCAGCTACTGCTAGTCTTCAGTCCCCATTACCCCATTTTTTAAAATAAAATTACCTTCATTTTTTAAATAAAAATAGTAAGTCCAACACCCAGTGTTATTTTGAGGATTAAATGAGATAATGGAAAGATGACACTTAGACTGATAAACAGTAAATTCTCAAGAAATATGAATCATTATGATTATGTAAGACATCAAGGGGTTGGATTTTTTTCCAAATTTCCTTCACATCATAACAATCCTTAGTGCTGTAGGTGGGTCTACAATATAATACATTCATAATCTGCCTCCTTTTAAGGAAATTTCTTTCTAACACTCTGTGGCCAGAACACAAGTCAATTAGAAGATTTGATCTGTGAATATTCTTTCACAATTCAATAGGTTGCCTTTTTTGTTTGTTTGTTTTATGGATGCTCTTGATGATTTCTTAAACACCCCTATTCACCTGTGTTAAAAGTATGTTACGGGTCCAATACGACTGAGGCATAATTCGATGCAATCAGCAAAGCGGTGATTTATTGCTAGCTCGAGCTAGGGTCCAAATCAGCCCGGTATACCGACACAGCGGTCCTGTGGGCAAAATGAGGACCCCAAGTACAGAACTGGGTCAGCTTATAAAGGCAACGGAATTCAGCAAGTCCTAGTGACCTTGGCAACATCAAGGATGAGGGGGTCTGGAGCAGATGGTCTGTGCTGTTATCTTTAGGAGTTCCTGGAATCCTCGCCCCAGGCAGGGGGAGTTCTATCTCAAGGTTGCTGGCCTTGAGACTTTTACAGCTACTGGCAGCCTGG